>JACEFO010002639.1:0-242626 GCA_015342445.1 Digitaria exilis
GGAACTCAAGTAACGTCTCATCCAATGAGGGTCGTCCGGCTGAGTCGGCGGAAACAAACCAAGTAACTGGATGCTCACTAAACTCCTGGTTCTGGTAATCAAAGGAGCTGATGCCGTTCATGGCAGCTAGCTCACACGTGGTCTCCATGTGGTGCCCGTGCACTTCCACCGTCCAGTGGAGAGTAGGACACGGCGGGTGGCGGTACACCACCAACCGCACCATGGATGCGAACCACACACTCTCTCTCCCGGCTGATCGTCCTCGTATGCGGCGGCGTCGGTAGTCCAATAGGCCTGAAGACCGACCACAGGATACTGGGGAATCCTTCCCTCCCAGACAGTCAGAGAGGACACGTCGTGTGGGTAGCTAGCCAGGTCCAGCGGTTGGAGGCCATCTGAACCAAAAGAAAACGGGGCAAGGGTGAGAACCGGTTAGCGCCCAAAACAAACAGATTCTGTGTAAGGTGGGTAAAAATTTACAAAACTCGAAATCTGTAAGCTCAAAAATTCTCAATTTGGCCAGACTGTTAGTTTTAAGTATTCCCTACAACGTTCCATGTTGGAGGTTCGGGCAGAACCGTCATTACGATCCGGTGTAAAATTCACTTCTTCCTCACTGTCCCCAGGAATTCCAGCAGACAGTGGGGGTTCCATTTTTAGCATAACTCCGTTTTACGTGATCCATTCTCGTTGAAATTTCTCCAACAGTGTACTTTATAACATTCATTGACAACTTTCATGTTGAACACTTTTCCATTTGACCACTGGTTTTCGATTTCGAATTAAGGGTGCAAACAGACTGTTCTTGGCGGGGTTTGAGTTTTGATTTCAGTTTCTTTGACGGCGGTATCAATTTGGTCAAAAATTAATTTGAGATTATATTCAGTGAGATGCAATGCATGAGCGGCTTATTCGATCTCACAAACACACATGCCAATAACTTTTGGCTTACGAAGTTAGTGCCGGTTGGCTAGGCAATATCCGTCTCTCTCTATATTAGCTAGTCGGAATTCTCTAACCGTTCACATACGGGTTCGCTGCGGTTAGTGTACCTGCAGAAAAACTCATCCCAGAGGCATGTATAATCAACCTTTCGTGCCAGCACTCACGAAAAGCGTCTCCATTCATTACCTACCACTATAGAGGTGGCAGGCCACGACGTCTTACATTGAACGGCGCAATAGTCATAATGTCATGTGAGGCAAGCATACTTGTATTTGACAGTTTCATACGCTATTGAAATAGCGTATTGGACTATGTGCGCGCCATCATATTTGCATATGATGACGTGGTACGCTACAGCACGCCGTACCTTGCCGCCCACCATCCTATTCTCAGTTTTCATACGCCATCAGAGCGTATTGACTTATGTGCCCGCCCTATATTTTCATAAGGTGGCTGTCGTACGTTACATGCAATCGCCGTACTGCCTGCCCCACCATTGCGGAAAGTAAATGACAGAATGAAATGTGCTGGAAGTTAGCATAATATACTATTTGCCACCTTACTATATCATGATCCCTTAACCCAACATAGGCTTCACACTCTAGGTAACATCCTTAGCGATCCTATAATACCTTCCTTTGCAAAACGCATACGGAAGCACGAGTTGGGCAATATTTTATTCAAAAATTTGTTTATTAAGGTTTGTTGCTCTCTCCGGGCTGCTGCTTCGGCTCTGAATGCCAGCTGTGGCGGACCACTCCGAAAATTATTCCAAGTTAAGTACCCTCAGACCACTAATCATGTAGTCAGGCACTTAATTCCGGAATAAGCTGGAGCGCCGTCGATTAAACCCGATTAAACCACGTACCAAATTAGATCGTAACAGCAGCAGGCCCACACGAAGGTGAGTTCCAGAGATTACAACATTCCACAATTAAATTACCAACGTAAGTAGCATAGTTTCCACAAACTGAGTTCGAATTTAAATCAGGGTACACAAGTTTTGAGCGGAAATAAATAAACTACGACGAAACAAGTAGCTCCGTGATGAAGCCTGCACGAAGCTACTCCTCCCGATCCTCGCCTGAGGACGGGAACCCATTTCGATGTGCCAGCCAGGTGGAACCTGGGCAGGCCAAGTCATAGCGTCCCACATCCAGAATGATACCTGTAAAAATAATGCCACAAGCAAGGCTGAGTATGCTAATACTCAGCAAGGCTTACCCGTCGGGTGAAAGCTACATCACCGACATCTAGACATGAGAGGCTTTTTGGCTGGTGGGTTTGTTTGCCAAAAAGCATCTAAAGTAGATCCTTGCTTTTCAAGTTTTAGCTTCAATATTCTAGTAAAATTTAACCATTCTAGATTAACATCCTCTCTAAGCATACAAGTGGTGCAATACAATTTATTCATAGAACAAGTTCCATGATCTCATATAATTCCACTTATTACTCGATGTAGCAAGGCGGTCAAGCAGTCTCATTAACCGCGAGAAGCGGACAGTTCGAACCGAATTTGTGCTACCGCTGGCCAGGGGAAACCCAACACACACGGATACTCTGCTTGCGATAAAAGGTACAAAGCATTTCCCAACCTTTCCCATTTATCCACAATTCGCAACCGGTCCACTTCCTTAAGGATGAAGGTTTACCTGCTAGTCACTCACAGCACACCATCATCCCACGAGTGGTACGGCAAAGTTGAAAACAAAAGTTTCCAAGGAAGAGATGGCTAATCGGGGCGGGGGCCCTAGCTGCTAAATCTGGTACCGGGCTTTACCGGCTCCCATATAACCGGCATGTATGTGGGTAACGTTCAAAAACTTTGACACACTCTAGCCACACATTTCGACCTTAAACAATTTCAATACAACGGACGGGAGATCTAACATCTATCATCCCGCCGTCAATCCTTATGATTTCAACATAAGTAAAGACAAACAAATTCCTATGTCTCGCGAGTGACCAAGGAAATCACTCGACTTGTACGAACCTATAGCAATGCTCCAATCGATCCTTCCATACTAGTATTGCAAGTCATAGGTACTAGGAAACTATTGCAGCTATGGTATTCAATCACTCCTAGAAACGTAAATGCACGAACATAAAGAATTCAAAGTGCATATTTAGAATGTTAGGTCATGCTCCGGGGCTTGCCTTCCTGCTCGGGCTGGGGGTTAGCTCCTGTGTTGGTCACGTCTGCACCGGCGTCGGGGCTCCGGGACTTGCTCCTCTTCTGCGGGGACGAGGGTGTAGTCGCCGTCCGGTAGAACGCCTTCTACATGATATGCATAATTTTAAGGCGGCTGCCCTTTTGATGCTAAGACTAGGGCCTTGAAGGCCATATTCACCTAGACATACTTAGATATTTGCATTTTCTCCACCAAAGCAAGGTGTCGGTGTGAAAAAGGTTTTAGTTGAATTCGATGGTGATTGTGTACATATATAAAAGAATTTTATTTATTTCTTCACAAGTTAGGGTGGCTGTTTCTGAATTTCAGATTCTAACCATTTTATTTCAATTAATTACTCAAAAAGGTTTATTCATTATACATTTCAATTTCCACCTAGATTCTTTCCCATTTTTGTTTCTTCATTTCTGTTCATCAATTTTAGCCATAAACTTTATGACAGCTACTGGAGTATAAGAGCTAAGCTCACTCCAAAATTTAGCTAATTTCGAGTTACACATAATTTATTAAAAATCTATAAACAGCTAGCTGCAGGAAGTGAATTAAAGGCATAATAAATTGAAATTTCATCTATTTCAGGAGATCTTCCTACCAAGGCTAAGCAATATCATGAGGAGGGCTCTGGCCAAGTGGTGGCTCAAAATAACCCTTGGGTAGTCCTCATTATTTTTCTATCCAAAAACACATATTTAATTATTTGCCATTCTAAACAGAGCAAAAATTAAGTTTCTCATTTTTAACATGTGTGTTAACAAGTTTTAAGTTCTCAGGAGCAAAATGATGATTTTTCGCTGCACAAATTATTTTTAACAATTTCTTTACTGCAGAAAGTCAGAAAACACATTTAAATCTATAACTAGAGCTACACATCATATTTTTGAGTCTCCTTTGGACACAAGCTGTCCAAAACCACTACTAACAACATATCCAAAGCTCAACCCCAGCGGAGCTCTGGATTTGAAATGGTGCACAACTTTAGGTTTTCACAGTTTGATTTTTAATTCAACAACAGTTCACCAAAAGCATACACATGTCTAATAGAGATTGTAGTTTAGACTCTAACGATTCCAGAGAGTATTTTTGCATATTTTTTCTGATTTTCTACGATTTTTAATCGATTTTACAAGTTTCGGGAAAATCAAATCTAGGGTAAGAATCTATTTTCACCGAGAACCCTAGAACTTTCAAACTTTCGCGGAAGAAGCCCCTGGTTTTTGCGCAGAGGTCCCTGGACAAAGGAAGAAGATGAAGAAAGGTCCCTGGGACCTCGCCGGAGTTGCGCCGGGCAAAACCACGGCGAACTGGGCTCGGGGAAGTGGGGGGAATGGTCTTTGGCTCACCACGAGTCGTTTGAGCACGGTTGGGAGGTCGGGGGTTGCCGGAGTCACGCCGGCGACGAGGAGGTGGCGGCGCGGCCTCTGCGGGATCTACGCCGGCGAGCTCGGAGTCGCTCGAGGAGGGGCTGAGGGGTCCGTGAGCTTCAGCAGGGCTTGGGGAAGCTGTTGCCGTGCTCGGGGAAGCTCGGGGATGGCTCGGAGTAGGGTCTCGACGGTGAGGTGGTTCGACGGCCGGAAACCCGATTTGGGGGAAATCGGAAATTCAAGCCGGGGAGTGGGCAATGTGTTGGGGAAAGTTGGGGGAAATGGAGCTAGGGGATTGGTCTAGCTCTGTGCGGAGTGGATTTGGGAATGGCTGCGTGTGCGCGACGAATTTCACGAACGAGTCAAGCTCGGCTTGCGCGTCGCGAGAAGAAGAAGGAGGGGAGTGCGCGAGTGGGTTCTCTGGAGGCTTGAGCGAGCGGTGGAGTGAGTGGGGAGCTTCAGTGGGGTGCTCGAGTGCGCGAGGGGAGTGCGGCATTGCCTCGGGAGCGCGCGAGCGCGTTAATGCTCGACGCGACCCGCCATGGCCGCACAGTGAAGTCGGCGCGAGTGGGGAGGGCGCTGCAGGCGAGGGGGATCGCGGCGTGTTGAAGTGGGATCTTCCTCAGCGGTTTTGGCGCGATGTGGGCGGCTCCTAGCGCCAGCAGAGCGCCAGCGCAGCGCGCTCGCGCGCGCGCGACCGCGACGCGCGCGACCGCCATGATGGCGTCCGCGGCGCGAGGAGGAGGGAGGCGACGGCGGCGACTCGACGGCTCCACAGTGGTCGGGACAAGCGCTAGACGACGAGCGCCACGCTCCGCCGCGCCTTGGCCGCGTCAGCGCCGCCTGAGCCGCGCGCCGGCCGCGTGGCGGCCGAGCTCTGGCCGCCGCGGCGCGCGCCAGGGCACTGTTCACGGCCCGGGGAGCGCCGGGTTTGAATTCAAATTTTCTCCAAAATTTTGAACTGAACTTGAAAAAGTGCAAAAATAAAAGTTGTAGATTGAAAGATGGGACACAACTTCCTTTTTGGGATGAACTTGAAAATTCGAAAGTTTTTCAAGCTCAAAAAGCCCAAAAACAGAAATGTGCCAAAACCGGTAATTTGAGTTTTTGAGGGTCTAAACCGCAAATTTTCAAAAATTCCAAACAGTGACTAGGGTTTAATTTTTATGCCAAACAACTTTTATTTTGGGAGATTTTCAAGTTTAGTACAAAAATCTCGAGTTTTCGGTTGGTGCCAATTAATCCCTGTTTTGGAGTTTAAGTTTGAATTTTGGTGAATTTCGAGAGATTTTGAATTCCAACCTTAAATCTCCTGTTGCATTAATCTTAAATGCACTTTTTAAATCTCTGTTGATATAAATCTCTGTTGCATTAATCTTAAATGCACTTTTCCAAGAAATCCGAATGCTTCCATATGTGTGCCCAGGATGTCCACAGAACACATATAGATTACAAATATTGAATCATAGAGAACACAATGCTCGAATAAAATAGTTTATATCAGAGTTTAATTCAAGACATAGTCTTAAACAAATAACACAGCGGAAGTCTTAATATTATTAATGTGACATCTCTGATGTCAAATTAACTAAAAAGTGCATTTAAGATTAATGCAACAGAGATTTAAGGTTGGAATTCAAAAATCTCTCGAAATTCACCAAATTCAAACTTAAACTCCAAAAACAGGGATTAATTGGCACCAACCGAAAACTCGAGATTTTGTACTAAACTTGAAAATCTCCCAAAATAAAAGTTGTTTGGCATAAAAATTAAACCCTAGTCACTGTTTGGAATTTTTTGAAAATTTTGCGGTTTAAGACCCTCAAAAACTCAAATTACCGGTTTTGGCACATTTCTGTTTTTGGGCTTTTGAGCTTGAAAAACTTCGAATTTCAAGTTCATCCCAAAAAGGAAGTTGTGTCCCATCTTTCAATCTACAACTTTTATTTTTGCACTTTTCAAGTTCAGTTCAAAATTTTGGAGAAAATTTGAATTCAAACCCGGCGCTCCCCGGGCCGTGAACAGTTGCCCCTGGCGCGCGCCGCGGCGGCCAGAGCTCGGCCGCCACGCGGCCGGCGCGCGGCTCAGGCGGCGCTGACGCGGCCAAGGCGCGGCGGAGCGTGGCGCTCGTCGTCTAGCGCTTGTCCGACCACTGTGGAGCCGTCGAGTCGCCGCCGTCGCCTCCCTCCTCCTCGCGCGCGGACGCCATCATGGCGGTCGCGCGCGTCGCGGTCGGCGCGCGCGAGCGCGCTGCGCTGGCGCTCTGCTGGCGCTAGGAGCCGCCCACATCGCGCCAAAACCGCTGAGGAAGATCCCCACTTCAACACGCCGCGATCCCCCTCGCCTGCAGCGCCCTCCCCACTCCGCGCCGAGCTCACTGTGCGGCCATTGGCGGGTCGCGTCGAGCATTAACGCGCTCGCGCGCTCCCGAGGCAATGCCGCACTCCCTCGCGCACTCGAGCACCCCACTGAGCTCCCCACTCACTCCACTCGCTCGCTCAAGCTCCAGAGAACCCACTCGCGCACTCCCCCTCCTTCTTCTTCCTCGCGACGCGCAAGCCGAGCTTGACTCGTTCGTGAAATTCGTCGCGCACACGCAGCCATTCCCAAATCCACTCCGCACAGAGCTAGACCAATCCCCTAGCTCCATTCCCCCAACTTTCCCCAACACATTGCCCACTCCCCGGCTTGAATTTCCGATTTCCCCCAAATCGGTTTTCCGGCCGTCGAACCACCTCACCGTCGAGACCCTACTCCGAGCCATCCCCGAGCTTCCCCGAGCACGGCAACAGCTTCCCCAAGCCCTGCTGAAGCTCACGGACCCCTCAGCCCTCCTCGAGCGACTCCGAGCTCGCCGGCGTAGATCCCGCAGAGGCCGCGCCGCCACCTCCTCGTCGCCGGCGTGGACTCCGGCAACCCCCGACCTCCCAACCGTGCTCAACGACTCGTGGTGAGCCAAAGACCATTTCCCCCCACTTCCCCGAGCCCAGTTCGCCGTGGTTTGCCCGGCGCAACTCCGGCGAGGTCCCAGGGACCTTTCTTCATCTTCTTCCTTTGTCCAGGGACCTCTGCGCAAAAAACCAGGGGCTTCTTCGCGAAAGTTTGAAAGTTCTAGGGTTCTCGGTGAAAATAGATTCTTACCCTAGATTTGATTTTTCCCGAAACTTGTAAAATCGATTAAAAATCGTAGAAAATCAGAAAAATATGCAAAATACTCTCTGGAATCGTTAGAGTCTAAACTACAATCTCTATTAGACATGTGTATGCTTTTGGTGAACTGTTGTTGAATTAAAAATCAAACTGTGAAAACCTAAAGTTGTGCACCATTTCAAATCCAGAGCTCCGCTGGGGTTGAGCTTTGGATATGTGTTAGTAGTGGTTTTGGACAGCTTGTGTCCAAAGGAGACTCAAAAATATGATGTGTAGCTCTAGTTATAGATTTAAATGTGTTTTCTGACTTTCTGCAGTAAAGAAATTGTTAAAAATAATTTGTGCAGCGAAAAATCATCATTTTGCTCCTGAGAACTTAAAACTTGTTAACACACATGTTAAAAATGAGAAACTTAATTTTTGCTCTGTTTAGAATGGCAAATAATTAAATATGTGTTTTTGGATAGAAAAATAATGAGGACTACCCAAGGGTTATTTTGAGCCACCACTTGGCCAGAGCCCTCCTCATGATATTGCTTAGCCTTGGTAGGAAGATCTCCTGAAATAGATGAAATTTCAATTTATTATGCCTTTAATTCACTTCCTGCAGCTAGCTGTTTATAGATTTTTAATAAATTATGTGTAACTCGAAATTAGCTAAATTTTGGAGTGAGCTTAGCTCTTATACTCCAGTAGCTGTCATAAAGTTTATGGCTAAAATTGATGAACAGAAATGAAGAAACAAAAATGGGAAAGAATCTAGGTGGAAATTGAAATGTATAAATGAATAAACCTTTTTGAGTAATTAATTGAAATAAAATGGTTAGAATCTGAAATTCAGAAACAGCCACCCTAACTTGTGAAGAAATAAATAAAATTCTTTTATATATGTACACAATCACCATCGAATTCAACTAAAACCTTTTTCACACCGACACCTTGCTTTGGTGGAGAAAATGCAAATATCTAAGTATGTCTAGGTGAATATGGCCTTCAAGGCCCTAGTCTTAGCATCAAAAGGGCAGCCGCCTTAAAATTATGCATATCATGTAGAAGGCGTTCTACCGGACGGCGACTACACCCTCGTCCCCGCAGAAGAGGAGCAAGTCCCGGAGCCCGACGCCGGTGCAGACGTGACCAACACAGGAGCTAACCCCCAGCCCGAGCAGGAAGGCAAGCCCCGGAGCATGACCTAACATTTCTAAATATTGCACTTTGAATTCTTTATGTTCGTGCATTTACGTTTCTAGGAGTTGATTGAATACCATAGCTGCAATAGTTTCCTAGTACCTATGACTTGCAATACTAGTATGAAAGGATCGATAGAGCATTGCTATAGGTTCGTTACAAGTCGAGTGATTTCCTGTCACTCGCGAGACATAGGAATTGTTTGTCTTTACTTATGTTGAAATCATAAGGATTGACGGGCGGGATGATAGATGTAGATCTCCCGTCCGTGTATTGATAATTGTTTAAGGTCGAAATGTGTGGTAGAGTGTGTCAAGTTTTTGAACGTACCACATACATGCCGGTATATGGGAGCCGGTAAGCCCGGTACCAGATTGAAGCAGCTAGGGCCGATAGCCATCTCTCCTTGGAAACTTTGTTTTCCCTTGCCGTACACTCGTGGATGTATGCGTGATGCTGTGAGTGAAGCAGTAAACCTTCATCCTAAGGAAGTGGACCCGGTTGCGAATTGTGGATAAATGGGAAAGGTTGGGAAATGCTTGTACCTTTTATCGCAAGCAGAGTATCCGTGTGTGTTGGGTTTCCCCTGGCCAGGTAGCACAAATTCGGTTCGAACTGTCCGCTTCTCGCGGTTAATGAGACTGCTTGACCGCCTTGCTACATCGAGTAATAAGTGGAATTTGAGATTATGAATTTGTTCTAGGAATTAAATTGTATTGCTCCACTTGTATGCTTAGAGAGGATGCTAATCTAGAATGGTTAAATTTACTAGAATATGAAGCTAAAACTTGAAAGCAAGGATCTACTTTAGTTGCTTTTTGGCAAACAAACCCACCAGCCAAAAGCCTCTCATTGTCTAGATGTCGGTGATGTAGATTTCACCCGACGGGTAAGCCTTGCTGAGTATTAGTATACTCAGCCTTGCTTGTGGCAATATTTTTACAGGTATAACTTTGGATGTGGATGCTATGACTTGGCCTGCCCAGGTTCCACCTGGCTGGCACATCGAATGGGTCCCGTCCTCTGCCGAGGATCGGGAGGAGTAGCTTCGTGGCAGGCTTCATCACGGAGTTACTTGTTTCGTCGTTAGATTATTTACTTCCGCTGCAATGAACTTCTAAATTCAGTTGTTATGAACTTTTAAATTCCGCTGCAAGACTTGTGTACTCTGATTTCAATTTGAACTCGGTTTGTAATAACTACTTTATCTATGTGTGTAATTTAATTTGCGGAATGTTGTAATCTCTGGAACTCACCTTCGTGTGGGCCTGCTGTTGTTTCGATCGAGTAAAGTACGTGGTTTAATCGGGTTTAATCCGACGGCGCTCTAGCTTATTCCGGATTAAGTGCCTGACTACGTGATTAGTGGTCCGAGGGTACTTAACCTGGAATAATTTCGGAGTGGTCCGCCACAGCTGGCATCAGAGCCGAAGCAGCAGCCCGGAGAGAGCAACAGACCTTTAATAAACAATTTTTGAATAAAACTTGCCAACTCGTGCTTCCGATGCGCCTTGCAAGGAAGGTTGTCATAGGACCGCTAAGGATGTTACCTAGAACATGAAGCCTATGTGGGTTAAGGGATCACGATATGATAGGTGGCAAATAGTATATTATACTGACTTCCAGCACATTTCATTCTGTCATTTACTTTACGCAATGGTGGGCGCAAGGTACGGCGATTGCTGTAACGTACCACGGCACTATATGAAAATATAGTGGCGGCACATAGTCAATACGCTGTGATGGCGTATGAAAATAGAGTAGGATGGTGGGCGCAAGGTACGGCGATTGCTGTAGCGTACCACGGCATCATATGCAAATATGATGGCGGCACATAGTCAATATGCTATTTCAATAGCGTATGAAACTGTCAATATGTTGCTTTGGTGACATATGAACATTGCCCGTTCAATGTTAAACGTTCGGGTGCCACCTCTATAGCGGGTGGTAATGAATGGAGACGCTTTCGTGAGTGCTGGCACGAAAGGTTGATTATATATGTTCTGGAATGAAATTTTCTGCAGGTACACTAACCACGATTCCGTAAGACGAACGGTTAGAGAAATTCGGTTAGTTAATATAGGGAGAGACGGATATTGCCTAGCCACCGGCACTAACTTCGTAAGCCAAAAGTTATTGGTATGTGTGTTGGTGAGAACGAATAGGCCGCTCATGCATTGCATCCTCACTGAATTAATATCAAATTCTAACACATGAACCAAAACGAACCGCCGTCAAAGAAATTGAAAACACAACTCAAAATCCTGCTGAGAACAATCTGTTTGCACCCTTAATTCGAAACTGAAAACTTGGTCAAATGAAAAAGTGTTCAACATGAAAGATGTCAGAAATATTATAAAGTTTATGCTGTAGAAATTTCATCGAAATTGGTTCAGTAGAACTGGAGTTATGTTTAAAATGGTAACCCCCTGTCTGCTGGAATTTTCTGGGAACAACAGGTTAGAGAATGGATTTTTACACCCTCTTAACAGCAGTATCTTCTAGAGGTTTAAAAATGAAAGTTGTCACAAATTTTGTCTAGTTTATGCTGTCAAAATTCCCACCAAATTGGTTCAGCCAATTAAAAGTTATGCTCAAAATACCAACTTCCTGTCTGCTGGGCTTTCAGCAGAGAATTGATTAAAAGATTGGGGTTTTGCGCCACCTAGGTCACTCGTTCTGTTTTTGTGTTGAACTAAAAACTTATTGGAAGTTATCTGAACTGTATTATGATCAAGTTGGGTAATGGTTGGGTTTATAGATTTTGAGATATGGAATTTTTTTCCTACTCTGCCATAATCTGACTACTTTCTATAAATATATGTCGGTTCTCCCTTTAATTTTGATGTCTATATTGCTGCCGCCTCACTTGTAGCTAGCTCTGTTGTGGCATGTCTAATTTTCAACACTTAAGTAAGCTGCAATTAAGTTAAGAAAGACAAGACTTTTGGACAAGTAGAACTCGATATATGAACCTAATACCGACTTCCTGTCTTGCTGAAAATTCTGGGGGCAGCCAGTGCAAAAATGTATTTTTGCACCATGAACCTCAAATTTGACGAAATGATGAACAGTAACCTTATACACAAACATGTCAAAAACGCTCTGGTGAATTTTGAGAATTTTTGGTTTACTCAAGATGGAGTTATGAAGCCTTAAGGTTGCGGCCGGAAATATTGGATTCCTAATATCTAATGCATATCCTTCAACATGATTTTGTCAAAATTTTTACCACCTGAAGATGGTCTTCTAGGATGTAAGCTGGTTGCCAAAGTTAATTTGAAATTTATAATGGAGACACCCACAAAAGTTCAGCCCCAAGGGAATAAGGAAACTAGAGTTATAGGCAGAATTATAAAGTTCGGTGTGCTGAAAATCCATCTAAACCGAGAAGCCTAGATTGAAAGTTTTGACCACACTTAATCACTAGGTCAGCGTCTGAGAGGCAAACCAATGCGTAGATTACCAAATTCCTACTAACTGGCCAAGGACGAGAAATTTTGGATGCTGGAGCTAGGAGCTATGAATTCTCTCCTACGGAAACACAATCTGTCCAGAGTAATTCTTCTATAATTTTAATCTCTAATATCCTCCACATCTACGCTACTATAAGACACCTGACCCAACGCAAGGCAATATGGACTACTTCGATCCATTCTCTTGTCCTAACCCTTGTAGACACTTGATCCGCTTATGAAATAGGAGAATGTAATGACTTAGGAACAGCACGTGTTTCCCCGTGGACGTAATCGTTGAATTAATAAGTTAAGTTAAGGGTGGATCAAGAACTTTGAGCTTAGGAGGAGTATATGGATATGCAATGACTTGAGCCAACAATGTAAATGTAGGGGTGTCAGGTATAACAATGTCCTATTACATGATGTGTTAGGATCCGAACCATCGACCTCCCTTATTGCTCGATTCCATACACCTCAAGTCTCATATCTTGATCGAATTATTATCATTAACTCTCACATGCCGCGTGATTATGATCACCCGCCACTCTCGACTTTTGGTCCCCTATACTCAACTACCTTGATTCCCTGATCCTTGAATCCCCGTTTTATTCTTGCTCAAGGAAATAATTATAAATGAGAACAAGACGTAAGTGGGTCAAGGTCACAATTGTATGCATAAAGGTTATCCGTACCTTCTTCATGCAATGGAATCATTCGGAGTAATTCATGTGCATGGGCATTGCATACCATTAACATGTCCTTCGCACCATGAAAATCTTTTGGTACCTAACCACATGTGCATCTAACCCATGCTTCTCCCTCCTGGTGTCAATTGGGTTGTCCCCTCTGAATTTATTGTGGTATTGTGTTCCCTAACCATGGTGCCGTGATGGAACCTAGGACCTCGTGTGTGCGCTGCAGCCACACGCTTGAGTCACTTGGAGCACACTGGTATCTTCGTATGTGGGAATATGACCCACAAGGACCTTTATTGACAACCCAAATCGATACTTCCTTACTTTCACTAATTGTTCCGCAATGATGAATCTTAATTATGTAGTGTGAGGCTACTAACGTGCATCACGGCATGTACGTCATACTCTCATAAACATATGCACCATACGCTCATGTGCATGTGTATCATATCATGTGCACCTCATCATGAACATGCCATGTATACCATGGTAAAGTGCATAAGTTTGGCAATTCGACAATTAAGACGAAATGGAGCAAGAATTTTTCCAAAAATTTCCATACCACACCACCTTTTTCTAGGCGTATTTTCTCATTGCCATAAGCAAATATTTTATTGCCCCATCCGTGTTGTTCCTTTTAGCTCGTCTTAGAATTTGGGCAGCAACCCCGTGTAACGTCATGTCGGGTCATGTATGATGTGGGCTAGTTTTAAAAATCTTTTAGGCACTCTTGTCATCTCATAACCTTGTTGATCATTAACCATCCCTTTTTCTCTTAGGAGAATGCTAAAGAGTTCATTCCTTGTTCCTGTGATATAAAAGCAGGTAAATCGTTGTTATTTAAGACCTACGATTGATTAAGCATCTTGCCCGTGACTATCTACAGTCTCAAAGATCACCTTTGCCTTCTGATTCTCCCACCATCATGTCAGGGTCTCAAGGGCCAGTTTGACCCCCCTCTGTATCCGTGCGTCGTGTGCTCTGCCCCGTTCACCAGTCCACTATCACCTTCGTCGTTTTTCCCTACCGCGGCTGGTCAACACTACCCTCAGTTGCCGTCGTACCATCGTCCCGTCACCCAGGGAATCTCACTGCCGGCCACTACCAAGCCACGCGCCACCATTAGTCCATTGCCATTTAAATCTATAACTAGAGCGACAGACACGAAGGAAGGGAATTAAAATGTATAAAATTCAGTGGAGTCATCATTCTGAAGACGAAGCCACGTGGGAAACCGAGGATTATCTCCGGAAGAATTTCCCCGACATACTTTCATAAGCTGAGGTATTCTTTTCCCCTCTTTACCATTAAGCGTAATCGAATCTCGGGGCGAGATTCCTTTTAAGGGGGGTAGGCTGTGACATCTCTGATGTCAAATTAACTAAAAAGTGCATTTAAGATTAATGCAACAGAGATTTAAGGTTGGAATTCAAAAATCTCTCGAAATTCACCAAAATTCAAACTTAAACTCCAAAAACAGGGATTAATTGGCACCAACCGAAAACTCGAGATTTTTGTACTAAACTTGAAAATCTCCCAAAATAAAAGTTGTTTGGCATAAAAATTAAACCCTAGTCACTGTTTGGAATTTTTGAAAATTTTGCGGTTTAGACCCTCAAAAACTCAAATTACCGGTTTTGGCACATTTCTGTTTTTGGGCTTTTTGAGCTTGAAAAACTTCGAATTTCAAGTTCATCCCAAAAAGGAAGTTGTGTCCCATCTTTCAATCTACAACTTTTATTTTTGCACTTTTTCAAGTTCAGTTCAAAATTTTGGAGAAAATTTGAATTCAAACCCGGCGCTCCCCGGGCCGTGAACAGTGCCCCTGGCGCGCGCCGCGGCGGCCAGAGCTCGGCCGCCACGCGGCCGGCGCGCGGCTCAGGCGGCGCTGACGCGGCCAAGGCGCGGCGGAGCGTGGCGCTCGTCGTCTAGCGCTTGTCCGACCACTGTGGAGCCGTCGAGTCGCCGCCGTCGCCTCCCTCCTCCTCGCGCCGCGGACGCCATCATGGCGGTCGCGCGCGTCGCGGTCGCGCGCGCGCGAGCGCGCTGCGCTGGCGCTCTGCTGGCGCTAGGAGCCGCCCACATCGCGCCAAAACCGCTGAGGAAGATCCCCACTTCAACACGCCGCGATCCCCCTCGCCTGCAGCGCCCTCCCCACTCGCGCCGAGCTCACTGTGCGGCCATGGCGGGTCGCGTCGAGCATTAACGCGCTCGCGCGCTCCCAAGGCAATGCCGCACTCCCC
This sequence comes from Digitaria exilis, assembly GCA_015342445.1. NCBI lineage: Eukaryota > Viridiplantae > Streptophyta > Magnoliopsida > Poales > Poaceae > Digitaria > Digitaria exilis. Next base: position 15,233 of record JACEFO010002639.1, read on the forward strand.
TCGCGCACTCGAGCACCCCACTGAGCTCCCCACTCACTCCACTCGCTCGCTCAAGCCTCCAGAGAACCCACTCGCGCACTCCCCCTCCTTCTTCTTCCTCGCGACGCGCAAGCCGAGCTTGACTCGTTCGTGAAATTCGTCGCGCACACGCAGCCATTCCCAAATCCACTCCGCACAGAGCTAGACCAATCCCCTAGCTCCATTTCCCCCAACTTTCCCCAACACATTGCCCACTCCCCGGCTTGAATTTCCGATTTCCCCCAAATCGGGTTTTCCGGCCGTCGAACCACCTCACCGTCGAGACCCTACTCCGAGCCATCCCCGAGCTTCCCCGAGCACGGCAACAGCTTCCCCAAGCCCTGCTGAAGCTCACGGACCCCTCAGCCCTCCTCGAGCGACTCCGAGCTCGCCGGCGTAGATCCCGCAGAGGCCGCGCCGCCACCTCCTCGTCGCCGGCGTGACTCCGGCAACCCCCGACCTCCCAACCGTGCTCAAACGACTCGTGGTGAGCCAAAGACCATTTCCCCCCACTTCCCCGAGCCCAGTTCGCCGTGGTTTGCCCGGCGCAACTCCGGCGAGGTCCCAGGGACCTTTCTTCATCTTCTTCCTTTGTCCAGGGACCTCTGCGCAAAAACCAGGGGCTTCTTCGCGAAAGTTTGAAAGTTCTAGGGTTCTCGGTGAAAATAGATTCTTACCCTAGATTTGATTTTTCCCGAAACTTATAAAATCGATTAAAAATCGTAGAAAAATCAGAAAAATATGCAAAAATACTCTCTGGAATCGTTAGAGTCTAAACTACAATCTCTATTAGACATGTGTATGCTTTTGGTGAACTGTTGTTGAATTAAAAATCAAACTGTGAAAACCTAAAGTTGTGCACCATTTCAAATCCAGAGCTCCGCTGGGGTTGAGCTTTGGATATGTTGTTAGTAGTGGTTTTGGACAGCTTGTGTCCAAAGGAGACTCAAAAATATGATGTGTAGCTCTAGTTATAGATTTAAATGTGTTTTCTGACTTTCTGCAGTAAAGAAATTGTTAAAAATAATTTGTGCAGCGAAAAATCATCATTTTGCTCCTGAGAACTTAAAACTTGTTAACACACATGTTAAAAATGAGAAACTTAATTTTTGCTCTGTTTAGAATGGCAAATAATTAAATATGTGTTTTTGGATAGAAAAATAATGAGGACTACCCAAGGGTTATTTTGAGCCACCACTTGGCCAGAGCCCTCCTCATGATATTGCTTAGCCTTGGTAGGAAGATCTCCTGAAATAGATGAAATTTCAATTTATTATGCCTTTAATTCACTTCCTGCAGCTAGCTGTTTATAGATTTTTAATAAATTATGTGTAACTCGAAATTAGCTAAATTTTGGAGTGAGCTTAGCTCTTATACTCCAGTAGCTGTCATAAAGTTTATGGCTAAAATTGATGAACAGAAATGAAGAAACAAAAATGGGAAAGAATCTAGGTGGAAATTGAAATGTATAAATGAATAAACCTTTTTGAGTAATTAATTGAAATAAAATGGTTAGAATCTGAAATTCAGAAACAGCCACCCTAACTTGTGAAGAAATAAATAAAATTCTTTTATATATGTACACAATCACCATCGAATTCAACTAAAACCTTTTTCACACCGACACCTTGCTTTGGTGGAGAAAATGCAAATATCTAAGTATGTCTAGGTGAATATGGCCTTCAAGGCCCTAGTCTTAGCATCAAAAGGGCAGCCGCCTTAAAATTATGCATATCATGTAGAAGGCGTTCTACCGGACGGCGACTACACCCTCGTCCCCGCAGAAGAGGAGCAAGTCCCGGAGCCCGACGCCGGTGCAGACGTGACCAACACAGGAGCTAACCCCCAGCCCGAGCAGGAAGGCAAGCCCCGGAGCATGACCTAACATTTCTAAATATTGCACTTTGAATTCTTTATGTTCGTGCATTTACGTTTCTAGGAGTTGATTGAATACCATAGCTGCAATAGTTTCCTAGTACCTATGACTTGCAATACTAGTATGAAAGGATCGATAGAGCATTGCTATAGGTTCGTTACAAGTCGAGTGATTTCCTGTCACTCGCGAGACATAGGAATTGTTTGTCTTTACTTATGTTGAAATCATAAGGATTGACGGGCGGGATGATAGATGTAGATCTCCCGTCCGTGTATTGATAATTGTTTAAGGTCGAAATGTGTGGTAGAGTGTGTCAAGTTTTTGAACGTACCACATACATGCCGGTATATGGGAGCCGGTAAGCCCGGTACCAGATTGAAGCAGCTAGGGCCGATAGCCATCTCTCCTTGGAAACTTTGTTTTCCCTTGCCGTACACTCGTGGATGTATGCGTGATGCTGTGAGTGAAGCAGTAAACCTTCATCCTAAGGAAGTGGACCCGGTTCCGAATTGTGGATAAATGGGAAAGGTTGGGAAATGCTTGTACCTTTTATCGCAAGCAGAGTATCCGTGTGTGTTGGGTTTCCCCTGGCCAGGTAGCACAAATTCGGTTCGAACTGTCCGCTTCTCGCGGTTAATGAGACTGCTTGACCGCCTTGCTACATCGAGTAATAAGTGGAATTTGAGATTATGAATTTGTTCTAGGAATTAAATTGTATTGCTCCACTTGTATGCTTAGAGAGGATGCTAATCTAGAATGGTTAAATTTACTAGAATATGAAGCTAAAACTTGAAAGCAAGGATCTACTTTAGTTGCTTTTTGGCAAACAAACCCACCAGCCAAAAGCCTCTCATTGTCTAGATGTCGGTGATGTAGATTTCACCCGACGGGTAAGCCTTGCTGAGTATTAGTATACTCAGCCTTGCTTGTGGCAATATTTTTACAGGTATAACTTTGGATGTGGATGCTATGACTTGGCCTGCCCAGGTTCCACCTGGCTGGCACATCGAATGGGTCCCGTCCTCTGCCGAGGATCGGGAGGAGTAGCTTCGTGGCAGGCTTCATCACGGAGTTACTTGTTTCGTCGTTAGATTATTTACTTCCGCTGCAATGAACTTCTAAATTCAGTTGTTATGAACTTTTAAATTCCGCTGCAAGACTTGTGTACTCTGATTTCAATTTGAACTCGGTTTGTAATAACTACTTTATCTATGTGTGTAATTTAATTTGCGGAATGTTGTAATCTCTGGAACTCACCTTCGTGTGGGCCTGCTGTTGTTTCGATCGAGTAAAGTACGTGGTTTAATCGGGTTTAATCCGACGGCGCTCTAGCTTATTCCGGATTAAGTGCCTGACTACGTGATTAGTGGTCCGAGGGTACTTAACCTGGAATAATTTCGGAGTGGTCCGCCACAATGTAGATCTCCCGTCCGTGTATGATAATTGATTAAGGTCGAAATGTGTGGAAAGAGCTGTCAAGTTTTTGAACGTACCACATGCATGCCGATGTATGGGGATCGGTAAGCCCGGTACCAGATTGAAGCAGCTAGGGCCGATAGCCATCTCTCCTTGGAAACTTTGTTTTCCCCTGCCGTACACTTGTGGATATATGCGTGAGACTGTGAGTGAAGCAGTAAACCTTTATCCTAAGGAAGTGGACCCGGTTCCGAATTGTGGATCGATGGGAAAGGTTGGGAAATGCTTGTACCTTTTATAGCAAGCATAGTATCCGTGTATGTTGGGTTTTCCCTGGCCAGGTAGCACAAATTCGGTTCGAACTGTCCGCTTCTCGCGGTTAATGAGACTGCTTGACCGCCTGGCTACATTGAGTAATAAGTGAAAGTTTGAGATTGATAAACTTGGTGGAAACAGCCCAAGCAATTGGTGCTCTACCAAGCTCTGGTTCTGAGCACAAAAAGAACTGATGCCATTCAAGGCAGCTAGCTCACAAGTCGTCTCCATGTGGTGTCCATGAACTTCCACCGTCCAGGTGGGGGAACTAGGACACGGCGGGTGGCGATAGACCACCAAACACACACGGGAACGAGTCACGCCACGGTCTCGGATGAGGATTCTCTCATATTGTGGCGGTGTAGGGTAGCCAAGTGCCTGTAGAACCGACCACAAGATGCTAGGGAAGCCTTCCCATCCCAAGCAATCAGAGAAGGACACGTCGTTGGGGTGACTAGCCAGGTCAGCGTGAGCGTCCATTCTGAACCAAAGGAAAAAGGGGCAAGGGTGAGAACCGGTTAGTGCCAAAGAGCAAAAACAGATTCTGTGCAGGGTGGTACAAATTACAAAACTCGAAATCTACAAGCTCAAAAATTCCCAAACTTGGCCAGGACATTGTCTAAATAATTCCTAACAAGTTTCATGTTGGAGGTTTGAGCAGAATCTGTCGTTAAGATGGTGTAAAAATTCAATTTTTATCTCACTGTCCCCAGAAATTTCCAGCAGACAGGGGGTTACCATTTTTAACGTAACTCCAGTTTTACTGAACCATTTTCGTTGAAATTTCTCCAGCATTTACTCCATAAGATTTATGACAACTTTCGTGTTGAACACTTTTTCGTTCGACAACGTTTTCAGTTTCGAATTAAGGGTGCAACAGATTGTTCTCAGGAGGATTTTTGGGTTGTGATTTCAATTCCTTTGACGGCGGTTCGATTTGGTCACTTATTAAAATCCATGTCAATTCAGTGAGATGCAATGCATGAGCGGCCTATTCGTTCTCTCCAACACACATGCCAATAACTTTTGGCTTACGAAATTAGTGCCGGTGGCTAGGCAATATCCGTCTCTCCCTATATTATCTAGCCGAACTTCTAGCCGTCTCAACATACGGATTCGCGGTTAGTGTACCTGCAGAAAATTCCATTCCAGAACATTTATAATCAACCTTTCGTGCCAGCACTCACGAAAGCGTCTCCATTCATTACCACCCACTATAGAGGTGGCACCCGAACGTTTAACATTGAACGGGCAATGTTCATATGTCACCAAAGCGACATATTGACAGTTTCATACGCTAATAGAATAGCGTATTGACTTTGTGCCGCCATCATATTTGCATATGATGCCGTGGTACGCTACAGCAATCGCCGTACCTTGTGCCCACCATCCTATTCTATTTTCATACGCCATCACAGCATATTGACTATGTGCCGCCACTATATTTTCATATAGTGCCGTGGTACGTTACAGCAATCGCCGTACCTTGCGCCCACCATTGCGGAAAGTAAATGACAGAATGAAATGTGCTGGAAGTCAGTATAATATACTACTTGCCACCTATCATATCGTGATCCCTTAACCCACATAGGCTTCACGCTCTAGGTAACATCCTTAACGATCCTATTTATAACCTTCCTTTGCAAAGCGCATCGGAAGTACGAGTGGCAAGTTTTATTCAAAAATTTGTTTATTAAGGTTTGTTGCTCTCTCCGGTGCGCTGTTTCGGCTCTGATGCCAGCTGTGGCGGTTCCACTCCGAAATTATTCCAAGTTAAGTACCTCGGGACCACTAACACGTAGTCAGGCACTTAATCCGGAATAAGCTGGAGCGCCGTCGGATTAAACCCGATTAACCACGTACTTTTCTTGATCGAAACAACAGCACGCCCACACGAAGGTGAGTTCCAGAGATTACAACATTCCACAAATTAAATTACACACAAAGGTAACATAGTTATTACAAACCGAGTTCAAATTTTAAATCAGAGTACAAAGTCTTTGCAGCGGAATTAAAAGTTCATAACAACTTAAATTTAGAAGTTCATTGCAGCGGAAGAAAACGATCTAACGACGATACAAAATAACTCCGTGCTGAAGCCTGCCACGAAGCTACTCCTCCCGATCCTCGCCAGAGGACGGAACCCATTCGATGTGCCAGCCAGGTGGAACCTGGGCAGGCCAAGTCATAGCATCCACATCCAAAATGATACCTGTAAAATATTGTCACAAGCAAGGCTGAGTATACTAATACTCAGCAAGGCTTACCCGTCGGGTGAAATCTACATCACCGACATCTAGACAATGAGAGGCTTTTGGCTGGTGGGTTTGTTTGCCAAAAAGCAACTAAAGTAGATCCTTGCTTTCAAGTTTTAGCTTCATATTCTAGTAAATTTAACCATTCTAAATTAGCATCCTCTCTAAGCATACAAGTGGTGCAATACAAGTTATTCATAGAACAAGTTCATGATCTCATAATTCCACTTATTACTCGATGTAGCAAGGCGGTCAAGCAGTCTCATTAACCGCGAGAAGCGGACAGTTCGAACCGAATTTGTGCTACCTGGCCAGGGGAAACCCAACACACACGGATACTCTGCTTGCTATAAAAGGTACAAGCATTTCCCAACCTTTCCCATCGATCCACAATTCGGAACCGGGTCCACTTCCTTAGGATAAAGGTTTACTGCTTCACTCACAGCATCACGCATATATCCACAAGTGTACGGCAGGGGAAAACAAAGTTTCCAAGGAGAGATGGCTATCGGCCCTAGCTGCTTCAATCTGGTACCGGGCTTACCGGCTCCCATATACCGGCATGCATGTGGTACGTTCAAAAACTTGACACACTCTACCACACATTTCGACCTTAATCAATTATCATACACGGACGGGAGATCTACATCTATCATCCCGCCCGTCCATCCTTATGATTCCAACATAAGAAAAGACAAGCAATTCCTATGTCTCGCGAGTGACAGGAAATCACTCGACTTGTAACGGACCTAAAGCAATGCCCTATCGATCCTTTCATGCTAGTATTGCAAGTCATAGGTACTAGGAAATGTGCAGCTAAGGTATTCAATCAACTCCTTGAAACGTAAATGCACAGACATAGAGAATTCAAAGTGCATAATTTGGTAAAGTTAGGTCATGCTCCGGGGCTTGCCTTCCTGCTCGGATTGAGGGTTAGCTTCCGGGATGTTCACTTCTGTACCGGCACCGTGCTCCGGGACTCCTTCCTCGACTGCGGGGATGAGGGTGTAGTCGCCGTCCGGGATAGCGCCTTCTACATGATATGCACAGTTTAAGGCGGCTGCCTTTAGATGCTAAGACTAGGGCCTTGAAGGCCATATTCACCTAGACATACTTCCAGAGAGTATTTTTGCATATTTTTCTGATTTTTCTACGATTTTTAATCGATTTTACAAGTTTCGGGAAAAACAAATCTAGACTTAAGAATCTTTTTATGCAGAGAACCCTAGATCTTTTAAAACTTCGCGAACCAGTCCTGCACTTTTGCACAGAGGACCCTGGACAAAGGAAGAAGACGAAGAAAGGTCCCTGGGACCTCGCCGGAGTTGCGCCGGGCAAACTACGGCGAACTAGGCACGGGGAAGTGGGGGAAAATGATCCTGGGCTCACCACGAGTCGTTTGAGGACGGTTTGGAGACCGGGGGTTGTCGGAGTTGCGCCGGCGACGAGGAGGTGGCGGCGCGGCCGCGGCGGGGTCTACGCCGGCGAGCTCGGGGTCGCTCGTGGAGGGCTGAGGGGTCCGTGAGCTTCAGCAGGGCTTGGGGAAGCTGTTGGCGTGCTCGAGGAAGCTCGGGGATGGCTCGGAGTAGGGTCTCGACGGTGAGGTGGTTCGCCGGCCGGAAAACTCGATTTGGGGGAAATCGAAAATTCTCGCCGGAGAAGGGACAATAGCTTGGGGAAAGTTAGGGGTTTTGGAGCTGGTGGAGTGGACTAGCTCCGCGCGGGATGGATTGGGGAATGGTCGAGCGTGGACGAGGAATCTCGCGAAGAGCTTGGGTTCGGCTTGCGCGTCGCGAGGAGGAAGAAGACCGAGCGAGCGCGGGGAAGTGGAAATGAACAACTGAGCGAGTGAGAGGAGGGGTGTGAGTGCGCGGTGGAGTGCTTGGGCATGCAAGGGAGGCACTGTGCGGCCTCGGGAGCGTGCGAGCGCGTGGGTGGCTGTCGCGGTTGCCATTGATGGCGCGGCGAGCTCGAACAGAGCGCACACGCGCGGTTGGGCGTCAAAGATCATCGCGTGATGAAGTGGAGATCCTCAGCAGAGGCTTTGGCGCGACGCGAATGGATTCTACCGCCTGCAGTGCGCTCGGCGCGGCGCGAGCGCGCGTGCGGCCATGGCGGCGCGCGACCGTATGATGGCGCTCCGCGGCGCGAGGCGAGGCGAGGCGACAGCGGCGAAGTGATGGCTCGGGAGTGGCCGGACAAGAGCTAGGCGACAAGCGCCAGCGTCCGCCGCGGCTTGGCCAGCTCAGCGCCGCCTGCGCCGCTCGCCGGCCACGTGGCGGCCGAGCTCCGGCCAGCGCAGCGCGCGCCAGGGGCTCTGTAGCATGCCCGTGGAGCTCCGATTTCCAAATTCGAATTTTCTCCAAAAATTCGAACTAACTTCGAAACGGGTAAAATTAAAAGTTGGGGTCTGAGGTGTGGGACACAACTTTCGAGCTTGGAGCAGGCACTTCGACCAGGCGCTACGGCGCTTCGAGCTTGAACCGCAAGCTCGAGCTTGCCGAGCCTCGAATGGTCGGAAACGCCACTCGAGGGTGAGTGCCCCCCTCGAGCTTGGCTGCGGAGCCTCGAGCGTGACGGAACGTCGCTCGAGGGTGAGTCCTCGAGCTTGGCTGCGGAGCCTCGAGGTGACGGAACGTCGCTCGAGGGTAAGCCCTCGAGCTTGGCTGCGGAGCCTCGAGGTGACGGAACGTCGCTCGAGGGTAAGCCCTCGAGCTTGGCTGCGGAGCCTCGAGCGCGACGGACGGCGGGGCCTCGAGGGTCCTGTCGTGCAGCCTCGAATCGTGACGGAAACTACCGGCTAGGCTCGATCGTCACGGACATAGCTCGATCGGGACGGATTTTTACGGCTAACCTCGATCGTGACGGACATTCCCGCTCGAGGGTCACCGATCGGCGCGAACGCCGTGGCGAGGTTGTCGCGAAGGGCTGTCCGAGATGTTTAAGTTTTAGTTGGGTGCCAAACAACCCTTGTTTTTGAGTTATAACTGAATTTTTGACGAATTTTTTTGAATTTCAACCCAATTTCCTGTTGCATTGATTTTAATTGCACTTTTTAATTCTTTTGACATCAGAGATGTCACACCAGCTCGCCCAGGAGCCGGCTATCAGTGCTTCAAGTGTGGAAGTAAAGATCATTTTATCAAGGATTGTCCGCAGAACAAGCAGCAAAACCAGCGCCCGGGAAATCAGCAAGGCAAGGGCAAGCAGCAGCAGCGTGTGCAAGTTCGGCAAGGACGGCTCAACTACACCACCTTGGCCGACTTACCCGAGGGAGCCCCAGACATGACTGGTACCTTCCCTATCTGCACTCAACCTGCTGTGATATTGTTTGATTCCGGGGCAACACATAGTTTTATAAGCACAAGGTTTCATGTGAAATGCGGATTAAAATCGTACCATACCAAATCATCATACGTGATATCAACTGCGGGAGGTAAAATTGCATCCAACCAAGTCACCCACAAGGTTCCGATCAGGCTGGGAAGTAAAACATTTCCTACTGATTTGATTCTGCTGGGAATGGAAGGAATTGACATTGTGTTAGGAGCCAATTGGATGACTCAACATAAGGTTGTCCTAGATGTTGCGGAACGAGTTGTTGAGATAAACTCGCCCACGCATGGCCCGAGTGTGCTATATCTGCCACAACGGACTTGCGTCGATGCGTGTGCTTATGCAATGGTAGAAACCCAATTAAAGGACATTCCGGTGGTATGTGAGTATGCCGATGTATTTCCGGATGACTTACCTGGGATGCCGCCGGATAGAGACATTGAATTCGTGATTGAACTTCAACCTGGCACAGCACCTATATCAAAGAGACCATATAGAATGCCGCCCAATGAATTGGCTGAATTAAAAATTCAACTCCAAGAATTGCTAGATAAGGGTTTCATTCGTCCAAGTGTATCACCTTGGGGATGTCCCGCTATCTTTGTGAAGAAGAAGGACCATTCCTTGAGGTTGTGTATTGATTACCGGCCTCTCAATGCGGTAACTATTAAGAACAAGTATCCGCTTCCCCGTATTGACATCTTGTTTGACCAACTAGCTGGCGCCAGAGTGTTCTCCAAGATTGACCTTCGCTCTGGCTATCACCAGATCAAAATCAGGCCTTGTGACATTCCAAAGACTGCCTTTTCCACACGTTATGGACTTTATGAATTCTTGGTTATGTCTTTTGGACTCACCAATGCCCCGGCCTACTTCATGTACCTCATGAATTCGGTCTTCATGTCTGAACTAGACAAGTTTGTGGTGGTTTTCATTGATGACATTCTTATATATTCTAAGAATGAGGAAGAGCATGCCGAGCACCTTCGCATTGTTCTTCAGAGGTTGAGAGATCACCAGCTCTACGCCAAGTTCTCCAAGTGTGAATTTTGGCTGGAGAGCGTGAAGTTCTTAGGCCACACGGTTTCCAAGGATGGTATATCCGTGGATCCAACCAAAGTGCAAGAGGTGTTGGATTGGCAACCACCTACTTCTGTCCACGAGATTCGGAGTTTTCTGGGTTTAGCCGGTTATTACCGTCGTTTCATTCCGGATTTCTCTCGGATAGCAAAGCCCATGACCGAACTCTTGAAGAAGGGAGTTAAATTTGAGTGGAATGACAAATGTGAGGAAGCTTTCCACACCTTGCGAAGACATTTGACTTCAGCCCCAGTTTTGGCTCAGCCCGATTGCACCAAGCCCTATGATGTCTATTGCGATGCATCAGGCACCGGTCTTGGCTGTGTTCTCATGCAAGAGAACCGAGTCATTGCTTACGCTTCTCGAGCACTTCGGCCTCATGAGCAAAACTACCCCACGCATGATCTTGAGTTAGCAGCGGTTATTCATGCTCTCAAGATGTGGAGACACTATTTGATGGGTGTTCCCTGCAACATATACATAGACCACAAGAGCCTCAAATATGTTTTCACTCAGGCACATTTGAATATGAGGCAGCGAAGATGGTTGGAGTTAGCAAAGGACTATGACCTTAGTGTGCATTATCACCCCGGGAAGGCTAATGTAGTTGCGGATGCGCTAAGCCGCAAGGCTCGTTGTCATTGTCTTTCCGTGGAGTCCTATGCCGACACCCTGTGTCACGAAATGGCAAAGCTCAATTTAGAGATTGTTCCACACGGGTACTTCAACCATATTGCAGTGGAACCAACCTTGCACGATCAGATTGTTGTAGCCCAATTAAATGACGCGGGCATTAAAGTTCTTAAACGGAAATTGTCTAAGGAGAAGGTGAAAGAGAAGTACAAATGTTTCCGGTTGGATGGGCAGGGAGTGATGTGGTTTGGACATCGCCTCGTGGTGCCCAAAAACACGGAACTCCGGAGGAAGATTATGGATGAGGCTCATCTCTCTAAATTTTCTATCCACCCCGGCAGCACCAAAATGTACCAAGATTTGAAACAAAACTTTTGGTGGACTCGAATGAAGCGAGAAATTGCCACATATGTGTCGGAATGTGACACATGTCAGCGGGTTAAGGCCAGCCACTTGAAGGTAGCAGGCACGCTTCAACCTCTACCTATCCCCTCATGGAAATGGGAAGATATAAGCATGGATTTTATTGTTGGACTTCCCAGAACCCCTCAGGGACACGATTCCATTTGGATAATTGTGGATCGCCTTACTAAGACTGCCCATTTTATTCCAGTCAATACCCTTTATGCCGCTAAGAAGTACGCGGAGATTTATTTGGAGCGGATCGTTTGTCTACATGGGGTACCCAAGACGATAATTTCAGATCGTGGTGCTCCGTTCGTAGCACGCTTTTGGGAACAATTGCAATTATCCCTAGGCACCAAACTGATCCGTAGTTCAGCATATCACCCACAAACCGATGGGCAGACGGAAAGGGTAAATCAAATACTTGAGGATATGCTTCGAGCTTGTGCTATTCATTATGGGAAGAATTGGGAGAAGTGTTTATCTCTGGCCGAATTCTCCTACAACAACAGCTACCAAGCGAGTCTTAAAATGGCGCCTTTCGAAGCCTTCTATGGTAGAAGATGTCGGACCCCGTTGTGTTGGTCCCAGGCAGGCGAGAGATATACTTATGGCCCTGACCTTGTGAAGGAAGCAGAAGAAAAGGTTAGGATCATTCGGGAGAACTTGAAGACCGCTCAGTCACGGCAAAAGAGCTACTTTGACCAGCGGCGGAAGCCACTTCAGTTTGAAGTTGGTGATCACGTGTATCTTAAGGTCTCCCCGACCAAGGGTGTGCAAAGATTTGGACTAAAAGGCAAGCTTGCACCTCGCTATATCGGCCCGTATGAAATCACTCAACAATGTGGGCCGGTAGCCTATCAAGTGAAGCTTCCCGAGAAACTTTCAGCGGTACACAATGTATTTCATGTTTCTCAACTCAAGAGGTGTCTTCGTGTTCCAACCGAGGTTATTGAAGAGGAACTCTCGGTTGAACCGGATCTCTCTTATGATGAGCATCCCATTAAGATCCTCGACGAGAAAGAGAGACAAACACGAAGGAAGGGAGTTAAAATGTACAAAATTCAGTGGAGTCATCATTCCGAAGATGAAACCACATGGGAAACCGAAGACTATCTAAAGAAGAACTACCCCGACATCCTTTCTTAGACCCAGGTACCTTTTCCCACCTTGTTCCTAAGTGCAATCGAATCTCGGGATGAGATTCCTTTTAAGGGGGGTAGGCTGTGACATCTCTGATGTCAAAAGAATTAAAAAGTGCAATTAAAATCAATGCAACAGGGAATTGGGTTGAAATTCAAAATTCGTCAAAAATTCAATTATAATTCAAAAACAAGGGTTGTTTGGCACCCAACTAAAACTTAAACATCTCGGACAGCCCTTCGCGACAACCTCGCCACGGCGTTCGCTCCGCTCGATGACCCTCGAGCGGGGATGTCCGTCACGATCGAGCTTAGCCCGAATGTCCCTCACGATCGAGCTTAGCCCGAATGACCGTCACGATCGAGCTATGTCCGTGACGATCGAGCCTAGTCAGTATTGTCCGTCACGATCGAGCTATGTCCGTGACGATCGAGCTATGTCCGTGACGATCGAGCTATGTCCGTCACGATCGAGCCTAGCCAGTAGTTTCCGTCACGATTCGAGGCCGCACGATAGGACCCTCGAGGCCCCGCCGTCCGTTACGCTCGAGGCTCCACAGCCAAGCTCGAGGGGGCACTTACCCTCGAGCGACGTTCCGTCACCCTCGAGGTTCCGCAGCCAAGCTCGAGGGCTTACCCTCGAGCGACGTTCCGTCACGCTCGAGGCTTCGCAGCCAAGCTCGAGGGGGGCACTCACCCTCGAGCGGCGTTTCCGACCATTCGAGGCTCGGCAAGCTCGAGCTTGCGGTTCAAGCTCGAAGCGCCGTAGCGCCTGGTCGAAGTGCCTGGTCCAAGCTCGAAAGTTGTGTCCCACACCTCAGACCCCAACTTTTAACTTTACCCGTTTCGAAGTTCAGTTCGAATTTTTGGAGAAAATTCGAATTTGGAAGTCGGAGCTCCTCGGGCATGCTACAGTGCCCCTGGCGCGCTCTGCGCTGGCCGGAGCTCGGCCGCCACGTGGCCGGCGAGCGGCGCAGGCGGCGCTGAGCTGGCCAAGCCGCGGCGGACGCTGGCGCTTGTCGCCTAGCTCTTGTCCGGCCACTCCCGAGCCATCACTTCGCCGCCGTCGCCTCGCCTCGCGCCGCGGAGCGCCATCATACGGTCGCGCGCCGTCGTGGCCGCATGCGCGCTCACGCCGCGCCGAGCGCACTGCAGGCGGTAGAATCCATTCGCGTCGCGCCAAAGCCTCTGCTGAGGATCTCCACTTCATCACGCGATGATCTTTGACGCCCAACCGCGCGTGTGCGCTCTGTTCGAGCTCGCCGCGCCATCAATGGCGACCGCGACAGCCACCCACGTGCTCGCACGCTCCCGAGGCCGCACAGTGCCTCCCTTGCGTGCCCAAGCACTCCACCGCGCACTCACACCCCTCCTCTCACTCGCTCAGTTGTCCATTTCCATTTCCCCGCGCTCGCTCGGTCTTCTTCCTCCTCGCGACGCGCAAGCCGAACCCAAGCTCTTCGCGAAATTCCTCGTCCACGCTCCACCATTCCCCAATCCATCCCGCACGGAGCTAGTCCACTCCACCAGCTCCAAAACCCCCAATTTTCCCCAAGCTATTGTCCCTTCTCCGGCGAGAATTTGAGATTTCCCCCAAATCGCGAATTCCGGCCGTCGAAGCACCCGCACGTCGAGCCCCTACTCCGAGCCGTCCCCGAGCTTCCTCGAGCACGCCATTAGCTTCCCCAAGCTCTTCTGGTGCTCAAGGACCTCTTCCCCCTCCGCGAACGACCCCGAGCTCGCCGGCGTAGAAGCCGCGGCGGCCGCGCCGCCACCTCCTCGTCGCCGGCACACCTCCGACCTTCCCCAGCCTCCAAACCGTCCTCAAACGACTCGTGGTGAGCCCAGGATCATTTCCCCCCACTTCCCCGTGCCTAGTTCGCCGTAGTTTGCCCGGCGCAACTCCGGCGAGGTCCCAGGGACTTTTCTTCATCGTCTACCTTGTTTAGGGGCCTCTGTGCAAAAGTGCAGGACTGGTTCGCGAAGTTTTAAAAGATCTAGGGTTCTCTGCATAAAAAGATTCTTAAGTCTAGGTTTGTATTTCCCGAAACTTGTAAAATCCATTAAAAATCGTACAAAAATCATAAAAATGCACAAAAATACTCTCTGGATTCGTGAGAGTCTAAACTACAATCTCTATTAGACATGTTTGTACTTTTGACGAACTATATGTGAATTAAAATTCAAACTATGAAAACCTAAAGTTGTGCACCATTTCAAATCCAGAGCTACGCTAGGGTTGAGCTTTGGATATGTTGTTTGTAGTGCCTTTGGACAGCTTGTGTACAAAGGGGACTTAAAAATATGAACTACAGCTCCTGTTATGAATTAAAATAGGTTTTCTGTCTTTTTGCAGTGCAGAAATCATTAAAAATAATCTGGGCAGTGAAAAATCACCATTTTGCTCCAGAGGACTAAAAACTTGTTAGCACACCTGTGAAAAATGAGAAACTTAATTTTTGCTCTGTTTAGGATGGTAAATAATTAAATATGTGTTTTTGGATGGAAAATTATTGAGGACTACCCAAGGGTTATTTTGAGCCATCACTTGGCCAGAGCCCTCCTCATGCCTATGCCTAGATTTGGTAGGAAAATCTCCTGAAATGGATGAATTTTCAATTTTATATGAATTAATTTCAATTCTGCTGGCAGCGACTTGATATAATTTTTATAAATTATGTGTAGCTCAAAATTAGCTAAATTTTGGAGTGAGCTTAGCTCTTATACTCCAGTAGCTGTCATAAATTTTATAGCTAAAAATGATGAACAGAAATGGAGAAACAAAAATAGGAAGGAATTTAGGTGGAAACTGATTTATATAAAAGAATAAACCTTTTTGGTTAATTAGTTAAAATAAAATGGATAGAATCTGAAATTCCAGAACAGCACCCAACTTTTGTGAAGAAAATAGAAATGCCTAAGCATGTCTAGGTGATTATGGCCTTCAAGGGCCTTAATCTTAGCATCTATAGGCAGCCGCCTTAAAATATGCATCTCATGTAGACGGCGCTATCCCGGACGGCGACTACACCCTCATCCCCGCAGACGAGGAAGGAGTCCCGGAGCACGGTGCCGGTACAGAAGTGACCAACCCGGAGGCTAACTCTCAATCCGAGCAAGAAGGCAAGCCCCGGAGCATAACCTGACTTTACAAAATTATGCACTTTGAATTCCTTATGTTTGTGCATTTACGTTTCTAGGAGTTGATTGAATACCGTAGCTGCAAATTTTCCTAGTACCTATGACTTGCAATACTAGTATGAAAGGGATCGATAGTGCATTTGCTATAGGTCCGTTACAAGTCGAGTGATTTCCTGTCACTCGCGAGACATAGGAATTGCTTGTCTTTACTTATGTTGGAATCATAAGGATCGACGGGCGGGATGATAGATGTAGATCTCCCGTCCGTGTATGATAATTGATTAAGGTCGAAATGTGTGGAAAGAGCTGTCAAGTTTTTGAACGTACCACATGCATGCCGATGTATGAGGATCGGTAAGCCCGGTACCAGATTGAAGCAGCTAGGGCCGATAGCCATCTCTCCTTGGAAACTTTGTTTTCCCCTGCCGTACACTTGTGGATATATGCGTGAGACTGTGAGTGAAGCAGTAAACCTTTATCCTAAGGAAGTGGACCCGGTTCCGAATTGTGGATCGATGGGAAAGGTTGGGAAATGCTTGTACCTTTTATAGCAAGCATAGTATCCGTGTATGTTGGGTTTTCCCTGGCCAGGTAGCACAAATTCGGTTCGAACTGTCCGCTTCTCGCGGTTAATGAGACTGCTTGACCGCCTGGCTACATTGAGTAATAAGTGAAAGTTTGAGATTGATAAACTTGTTCTATGAATTAATTTGTATTGCACCACTTGTATGCTTACAAAGGATGCTAATCTAGAATGGTTAAAGTTACTAGAATGTGAAGCTAAAACTTGAAAGCAAGGACCTACTATTAGTTGCTTTTTGGCAAACAAACCCACCAGCCAAAAGCCTCTCATGGTCTAGACGTCGGTGATGTAGATTTCACCCGACGGGTAAGCCTTGCTGAGTATTAGTTTACTCAGCCTTGCTTGTGGCAATATTTTACAGGTATACCTTTGGATGTGGATGCTTTGTCTTGGCCTGCCCAGGTTCCACCTGGCTGGCACATCGAATGGGTCCCGTCCTCTGGCGAGGATCGGGAGGAGTAGCTTCGTGGCAGGCTTCAGCACGGAGTCGCTTGTATCGTCGTTAGATGTTTATCTTCCGCTGCAATGAACTTCTAAATTTCAGTTGTTATGAACTTTTAATTCCGCTGCAAAGACTTTGTACTCTGATTTAAAATTTGAACTCGGTTTGTAATAACTATGTTACCTTTGTGTGTAATTTAATTTGTGGAATGTTGTAATCTCTGGAACTCACCTTCGTGTGGGCGTGCTGTTGTTTCGATCGAGAAAAGTACGTGGTTTAATCGGGTTTAATCCGACGGCGCTCCAGCTTATTCCGGATTAAGTGCCTGACTACGTGTTAGTGGTCCCGAGGTACTTAACTTGGAATAATTTCGGAGTGGAACCGCCACACATAGTATCCGTGTATGTTGGGTTTTCCCTGGCCAGGTAGCACAAATTCGGTTCGAACTGTCCGCTTCTCGCGGTTAATGAGACTGCTTGACCGCCTTGCTACATTGAGTAACAAGTGGAATTGTGAGATTTATGAACTTGTTGTATGAATTAAATTGTATTGCACCACTTGTATGCTTAGAAAGGATGCTAATCTAGAATGGTTAAAATTTACTAGAATATGATGCTAAAACTTGAAAGCAAGGACTTATTTAGTTGCTTTTTGGCAAACAAACCCACTAGCCAAAAGCCTTTCATTGTCTAGATGTCGGTGATGTAGTTTTCACCCGACGGGTAAGTCTTGCTGAGTATTAGTATACTCAGCCTTGCTTGTGGCAATATTTTACAGGTATACCTTTCGATGTGGATGCTTTGTCTTGGCCTGTCCAGGTTCCACCTGGCTGGCACATCGAATGGGTCCCGTCCTCTGGCGAGGATCGGGAGGAGTAGCTTCGTGGCAGGCTTCAGCACGGAGTTGCTTGTATCGTCGTTAGATGTTTATCTTCCGCTGCAATGAACCTCTAATTTCAGTTGTTTTGACTTTTTTTTTTTTAAATTCCGCTGTAATGAACTTTTATTTCCGCTGCAAGACTTGTACTCTGATTTAAATTTGAACCTGGTTTGTAATAACTTGTGATACCTATTTGTGTAAGTTAATTTGTGGAATGTTGTTATCTTTGGAACTCACCTTCGTGTGGGCGTGCTGTTGTTTCGATCGAGAAAAGTACGTGGTTTAATCGGGTTTAATCCGACGGCGCTCCAGCTTATTCCGGATTAAGTGCCTGACTACGTGATTAGTGGTCCCAAGGTACTTAACTTGGAATAATTTCGGAGTGGAACCGCCACAGCTGGCATCAGAGCCGAAACAGCGCACCGGAGAGACCAACAAACCTTAAATAAATATTTTTGGAAATAAAACTTGCCAACTCGTGCGTCCGACGCGTTTTGCGGAGGAAGGTCCTATGATAACCGCTAAGGATGTTACCTAGAACGTGAAGCCTATGTGGGTTAAGGGATCACGATATGATAGGTGGCAAATAGTAAATTATACTAACTTCCAGCACATTTCATTCTGTTATTTACTTTCCGCAATGGTGGGCGCAAGGTACGGCGATTGCTGTAACGTACCACGGCACTATATGAAAATATAGTGGCGGCACATAGTCAATACGCTGTGATGGCGTATGAAAATAGAATAGGATGGTGGGCGCAAGGTACGGCGATTGCTGTAGCGTACCACGGCATCATATGCAAATATGATGGCGGCACAAAGTCAATACGCTATTCTATTAGCGTATGAAACTGTCAATATGTCGCTTTGGTGACATATGAACATTGCCCGTTCAATGTTAAACGTTCGGGTGCCACCTCTATAGTGGGTGGTAATGAATGGAGACGCTTTCGTGAGTGCTGGCACGAAAGGTTGATTATAAATGTTCTGGAATGAAATTTTCTGCAGGTACACTAACCGCGAATCCGTATGTTGAGACGGTTAGAAGTTCGGCTAGATAATATAGGGAGAGACGGATATTGCCTAGCCACCGGCACTAATTTCGTAAGCCAATAGTTATTGGCATGTGTGTTGGAGAGAACGAATAGGCCGCTCATGCATTGCATCTCACTGAATTGACATGGATTTTAATAAGTGACCAAATCGAACCGCCGTCAAAGGAATTGAAATCACAACCCAAAAATCCTGCTGAGAACAATCTGTTGCACCCTTAATTCGAAACTGAAAACGTTGTCGAACGAAAAAGTGTTCAACACGAAAGTTGTCATAAATATTATGGAGTAAATGCTGGAGAAATTTCAATGAAAATGGTTCAGTAAAATTGGAGTTATGCTAAAAATGGTAACCCCCTGTCTGCTGGAAATTTCTGGGGACAGTGAGATAAAAATTTAATTTTTACACCATCTTAACGACAGTTTCTGCTCAAACCTCCAACATGAAACTTGTTAGGAATTATTTAAACAATGTCCTGGCCAAATTTGGGAATTTTTGAGCTTGTAGATTTCTAGTTTTGTAATTTTTACTACCCTGCACAGAATCTGTTGTTATTCTTTGGCGCTACCCGGTGCTCACCCTTGCCCCTTTTTCCTTTTGGTTCAGATGGACGCCCTCGCTGACCTGGCTAGCTACCCCAATGACGTGTCTTTCTCTGATTGCTTGGGATGGGAAGGATTCCCTAGCATCCTGTGGTCGGTTCTACAGGCAATGGACTACCCGACACCGCCACAATATGAGAGAATCCTCATCCGAGACCGTGGTGTGACTCGTTCCCGTGTGCGTTTGGTGGTACACCGTCACCCGCCGTGTCCTAGTTCCCCCACCTGGACCGTGGAAGTTCATGGACACCACATGGAGACGACTTGTGAGCTAGCTGCCTTGAATGGCATCAGTTCTTTTTGTGCTCAGAACCAGAGCTTGGTAGAGCACCAGTTGCTTGGGCTGTTTCCACCAACTCAGCCGGATGATCCCCACTGGATGAGGCGCTACCTTAGCTCTCCTTTGAGGATGGCGGAGAGCCCCGTTGCAGCAGCCGCTTTGATGATGAGGTGGATACGGGCGTATCACCGTTTGCAGGCACTTCTTGGACGGTCGCAGAGCGAGATGCTCAACATTGCTATGGACATGTCCGCTCGCGCCCGTGACCTAGGGGTTGAGAGGACCTCTTTGTCCATTGAGGTGACCACTAGAGATGCCATGATTGCTGACTTGGAGAGGCAATTGAATGACCTCCAGATTGCACACAACAACACCCAGAATGAGTTAGCACAAACTAGAGATGAGCTTGAGGAGGTACATGGTACCTTGGAGCATGCAAATGCTATGCTTGCCGCCCATGATGCTCAGCACCTTCTCGAGCAAGGAGGGAATGGTGAAGGAGAGGCCCCCGATTCCGACATGGACACCGAGGATGACATGCCGCCCCTTCCAGCTCCACCTTCACCTATGGGCAGCGAGGCTACCGCTAACAACTTGGATGATTTTTAGAGTGGTAGTAGCAAGTACTCCTCCGCTAGGCCTAAGTTTTGGCTTCGTCTTGTAATAGGCTAGATGGAGTTGAGCTTCTCCTTTTATCTTTTGGTGGCAATGTAAATTAATGGTGTGGTTGTGGTGTAAAACTTGATGAAGTGTAATAGCTGTGTGAAAACATTCTGCAGCTAACCTTGTTTTAATTATTGATGGGTTTTCCAATCCTTTCTGGGCTGTGATGTGAACTACAAAGTTGTTTGGAATTTGTCAAACAAAATGATCACCAAATTGCAACCCCATTGGTTAAGTGAAACAAAAATGGCAACCAAAACACTACAGCTCGGTCTGCTGAAAAACAGCAAATGCAGAGAGCTAAAGATTGAATTTTTCGGCTTAGTTCAAGTCCGAATTTGATTCCGTGCCCAACATGAAAGTTGTAGAGCATGAAATTTTCGAGCTACTGACCGAATTGGAGCATTTGACTTGTTTCCTGTCGGGAGATATGATTTTTCTTCCGAACTGCGTGCTGACTTGCCATTCTGCGCAGTACACTTTAATATATTGTCACGTTCTATCTTGTCATTCATTATGCAAGCTTATGGAATGTGGCTAATACAAATACATACTGCAGATGGCAATCACCCGCAGCGGTCACGACGCTAGTGGCTCCAATGCTAACCAGCAAGGGCCAGAGGGGCAGCAACAGCCACCGCCACCTCCTCCACCGCAGCAACCTCCTACGTGGCAGCAGCTCTACGCCACGCAAACGGAAATTCTCCGGAACCTGCAGCATCAGCAACAGATGATGCAGCAGCAGATGCTGCAGCAGGGAGGTCAACGGGCCCCTCAGCCTCAGGTGGCCCGATACGAGGATTTTCTGGCGACGCACCCGCCGATCTTCTCTCGAGCTGACGAGCCTTTGGAGGCCGACACCTGGATTCGAGCCACCGAGTCCAAGTTCACCATTCTGGCGACGCCTTGCACCCCCAACCGCAAGGTCGTGTTCGCGGCACAGCAACTCCGCGGCCTAGCTCTCCTTTGGTGGGAGAATTACCTAGCCCTGCAGCAGGAGGGTCATGTAGTTGAGTGGGATGAGTTCAAGGCTGCATTCAAGGCTCATCACATTCCGGCGGGTCTAGTAGAGCGAAAGCTGAATGAGTTTTTGGCGCTGACCCAGGGTACCCGCACAGTGCTCCAGTACTCCCAGGCCTTCAATGGTCTGTGCCCTTATGCGGGTCATCACGCCGACTCCGACGAGAAGAAGCTTGAGAGGTTCCGACGTGGCCTTAACACCAAGTTAAAGGCGCAGTTGGCCACCACCCGTGCTGCCTCGTACGGCGATCTCGTGAACCTTGCCATCGCTCAAGAAGACGCCAACATGGTGCACAAGGCGGAAAAGAAGAGGAAGACTCCCGCTGGACCGTCGAGCGCGCAGCCACAAAGGTTCCGCTTGGTTCCCCCGGCTGCACCGCAGGGACAGTCCAGGGCACCTCAGGGAGGTGGATGGGTTGCTAGGCCGCCACAGCCTAACGCGCCTCGTTTCCCTCCACCGCCGCAGCAGCAGCAAGCACCAAGGCAAAATGCACAGCAGCCAGCTCGCCCAGGAGCCGGCTATCAGTGCTTCAAGTGTGGAAGTAAAGATCATTTTATCAAGGATTGTCCGCAGAACAAGCAGCAAAACCAGCGCCCGGGAAATCAGCAAGGCAATGGCAAGCAGCAGCAGCGTGTGCAAGTTCGGCAAGGACGGCTCAACTACACCACCTTGGCCGACTTACCCGAGGGAGCCCCAGACATGACTGGTACCTTCCCTATCTGCACTCAACCTGCTGTGATATTGTTTGATTCCGGGGCAACACATAGTTTTATAAGCACAAGGTTTCATGTGAAATGCGGATTAAAATCGTACCATACCAAATCATCATACGTGATATCAACTGCGGGAGGTAAAATTGCATCCAACCAAGTCACCCACAAGGTTCCGATCAGGCTGGGAAGTAAAACATTTCCTACTGATTTGATTCTGCTGGGAATGGAAGGAATTGACATTGTGTTAGGAGCCAATTGGATGACTCAACATAAGGTTGTCCTAGATGTTGCGGAACGAGTTGTTGAGATAAACTCACCCACGCATGGCCCGAGTGTGCTATATCTGCCACAACGGACTTGCGTCGATGCGTGTGCTTATGCAATGGTAGAAACCCAACTAAAGGACATTCCGGTGGTATGTGAGTATGCCGATGTATTTCCGGATGACTTACCTGGGATGCCGCCGGATAGAGACATTGAATTCGTGATTGAACTTCAACCTGGCACAGCACCTATATCAAAGAGACCATATAGAATGCCGCCCAATGAATTGGCTGAATTAAAAATTCAACTCCAAGAATTGCTAGATAAGGGTTTCATTCGTCCAAGTGTATCACCTTGGGGATGTCCCGCTATCTTTGTGAAGAAGAAGGACCATTCCTTGAGGTTGTGTATTGATTACCGGCCTCTCAATGCGGTAACTATTAAGAACAAGTACCCACTCCCCCGTATTGACATCTTGTTTGACCAACTAGCTGGCGCCAGAGTGTTCTCCAAGATTGACCTTCGCTCTGGCTATCACCAAATCAAAATCAGGCCTTGTGACATTCCAAAGACTGCCTTTTCCACACGTTATGGACTTTATGAATTCTTGGTTATGTCTTTTGGACTCACCAATGCCCCGGCCTACTTCATGTACCTCATGAATTCGGTCTTCATGTCTGAAGTAGACAAGTTTGTGGTGGTTTTCATTGATGACATTCTTATATATTCTAAGAATGAGGAAGAGCATGCCGAGCACCTTCGCATTGTTCTTCAGAGATTGAGAGATCACCAGCTCTACGCCAAGTTCTCCAAATGTGAATTTTGGCTGGAGAGCGTGAAGTTCTTAGGCCACACGGTTTCCAAGGATGGTATATCCGTGGATCCAACCAAAGTGCAAGAGGTGTTGGATTGGCAACCACCTACTTCTGTCCACGAGATTCGGAGTTTTCTGGGTTTAGCCGGTTATTACCGTCGTTTCATTCCGGATTTCTCTCGGATAGCAAAGCCCATGACCGAACTCTTGAAGAAGGGAGTTAAATTTGAGTGGAATGACAAATGTGAGGAAGCTTTCCACACCTTGCGAAGACATTTGACTTCAGCCCCAGTTTTGGCTCAGCCCGATTGCACCAAGCCCTATGATGTCTATTGCGATGCATCAGGCACCGGTCTTGGCTGTGTTCTCATGCAAGAAAACCGAGTGATTGCTTATGCTTCTCGAGCACTTCGGCCTCATGAGCAAAACTACCCCACGCATGATCTTGAGTTAGCAGCGGTTATTCATGCTCTCAAGATGTGGAGACACTATTTGATGGGTGTTCCCTTCAACATATACACAGACCACAAGAGCCTCAAATATGTTTTCACTCAGGCACATTTGAATATGAGGCAGCGAAGATGGTTGGAGTTAGCAAAGGACTATGACCTTAGTGTGCATTATCACCCCGGGAAGGCTAATGTAGTTGCGGATGCGCTAAGCCGCAAGGCTCGTTGTCATTGTCTTTCCGTGGAGTCCTATGCCGACACCCTGTGTCACGAAATGGCAAAGCTCAGTTTAGAGATTGTTCCACACGGGTACTTCAACCATATTGCAGTGGAACCAACCTTGCACGATCAGATTGTTGTAGCCCAATTAAATGACGCGTGCATTAAAATCCTTAAAAGGAAATTGTCCAAGGAGAAGGTGAAAGAGAAGTACAAGTGTTTCCGGCTAGATGGGCAGGGAGTAATGTGGTTCGGGCATCGCCTCGTGGTGCCTAAAAACACGGAACTCCGGAGGAAGATTATGGATGAGGCACATCTCTCTAAATTTTCTATCCATCCCGGCAACACCAAAATGTACCAAGATTTGAAACAAAACTTTTGGTGGACTCGGATGAAGCGAGAAATTGCCACATATGTGTCGGAATGTGACACATGCCAGCGGGTTAAGGCCAGTGTAACACCCTAAAAATGCCCTATTTAAAAATTAGTAATTAATTGGTTTTTATATTGAAGTACTCATAATTAATGTAGGAAAATAAATTTTTTGAATAATTAAAAGCAAATATAGGGTATAGAAACATTACTGTTGCATTCATGCTGATGCATTTATTTTTGATTGTTGAATTCAAATTTGAATTTGAATTCAAATGAGTGTTTGAATAAAAGAAAAACCTTTTCTTTTTCTCTCTCCTTTTCTTTCTCTCTTTTCAGCCCAGCGGCCCATCTCTTTCTCCCTTTTCTTTTTCTTCCCGCAGCCCAGCCAAACTCTTTCGCGCGGCCCAGCAGCTCGCCCGGCCCAACAGTCGCGCAGCCCAACCCAGCAGCCCGCTCTTTCCCCGCAGCCGCTGACCAGTGGGTCCCACTTGTCGGCCTCTCTCTTTCCTCCGCAGCGCGCGCCTCCTCTCTCTTCCGCAGTCACTGACGGCTCGGGCCCACCTGTCATCCCCTTCCTCCAGCTCGCGCCGCACCGAACCGGGACTCCTCCGCCGCGCCGCCGCGAGTCCCCTCCGCGCACGTCTCCCTCTCCGGCTTGGCGCGCACGCCAAGGAGTCCCCAGAGCCCCTTTATAAGCCGCCAACCCCCTCGGCCTCGAACCCGCAACCCTAGCCGCCGTCTCCAAGCTCCGAGCGCCGCCGCCGCAACCCTAGCTGTCGCCGCCGCTTAGCCATCGCTCCGCTCGCGTATTGCCGCCAAGAGCTTGCCGCCGAGCATCTCCGGGAGGTAAGGAACGCGTCACGGCCCTTCTTTTCCTCCAAGCGCGCCTAGAACGCTAGACCGATGTTTTGTGAAAGTCCTCGTAACATAAGTTCTTTTGGATTTATGTGACCGGCGGGTAAAGGGCGAAACCTCTGCAGAGTGTTGATCTATCATGATAGCCGTGCTCACGGATACGAGCGGCCTGGATCCTTTTTGATTAGAAGATGATATTAGTGGTTGATGTTGGTTTATACTATAATCACTTATACCTTATTAATGGGTTTATACTTGGGATTCTACTCATTTGTAGTAAGTTGGATGATAATAAAATGAAACAACTAAAAGTGCTACCGCAGTTCAACCGTGTCCAGCCTTTTGTCCTTGCATAACCCGTGTTATACTTGTTAAGTAAGATGGTTTACTTACACTTGCAACTATTCAACAAAATCCCGGATGGGTAACAGATGGAGCATTGAATGATCAGTCGCTTGCTGAGTTTCCGGAGGATCTGCCGTACTTCTAAGCTGTGTTCAACCAGTCAGTGTCCCTGTGGACTTGAGGCTCTATGTGGCGGTTCCACTCCGAAATTATTCCAAGTTAAGTACCTTGGGACCACTAATCACGTAGTCAGGCACTTAATCCGGAATAAGCTGGAGCGCCGTCGGATTAAACCCGATTAAACCACGTACTTTTCTCGATCGAAACAACAGCACGCCCACACGAAGGTGAGTTCCAGAGATTACAACATTCCACAAATTAAATTACACACAAAGGTAACATAGTTATTACAAACCGAGTTCAAATTTTAAATCAGAGTACAAAGTCTTTGCAGCGGAAATAAAATAGTTCATTGCAGCGGAAGTAAATAAACTAACGACGATACAAATAACTCCGTGCTGAAGCCTGCCACGAAGCTACTCCTCCCGATCCTCGCCAGAGGACGGGACCCATTCGATGTGCCAGCCAGGTGGAACCTGGACAGGCCAAGACAAAGCATCCACATCCAAAGGTATACCTGTAAAATATTGCCACAAGCAAGGCTGAGTATACTAATACTCAGCAAGGCTTACCCGTCGGGTGAAATCTACATCACCGACGTCTAGACCATGAGAGGCTTTTGGCTGGTGGGTTTGTTTGCCAAAAAGCAACTAATAGTAGGTCCTTGCTTTCAAGTTTTAGCTTCACATTCCAGTAACTTTAACCATTCTAGATTAGCATCCTTTCTAAGCATACAAGTGGTGCAATACAAATTAATTCATAGAACAAGTTTATCAATCTCAAACTTTCACTTATTACTCAATGTAGCAGGGCGGTCAAGCAGTCTCATTAACCGCGAGAAGCGGACAGTTCGAACCGAATTTGTGCTACCTGGCCAGGGGAAACCCAACACACACGGATACTCTGCTTGCTATAAAAGGCACAAGCATTTCCCAACCTTTCCCATCGATCCACAATTCGGAACCGGGTCCATTTCCTTAGGATAAAGGTTTACTGCTTCACTCACAGTCTCACGCATATATCCACAAGTGTACGGCAGGGGAAAACAAAGTTTCCAAGGAGAGATGGCTATCGGCCCTAGCTGCTTCAATCTGGTACCGGGCTTACCGGCTCCCATATACCGGCATGCATGTGGTACGTTCAAAAACTTGACACACTCAACCACACGTTTCGACCTTAAATCAATTATCATACACGGACGGGAGATCTACATCTATCATCCCGCCCGTCAATCCTTATGATTCCAACATAAGTAAAGACAAGCAATTCCTATGTCTCGCGAGTGACAGGAAATCACTCGACTGGTAACGGACCTAAAGCAATGCTCTATCGATCCTTTCATACTAGTATTGCAATTCATAGGTACTAGGAAATGTGCAGCTAAGGTATTCAATCAACTCCTTGAAACGTAAATGCACAGACATAGAGAATTCAAAGTGCATAATTTGGTAAAGTTAGGTTATGCTCCGGGGCTTGCCTTCTTGCTCGGACTGGGGGTTAGCCTCCGGGTTGGTCACTTCTACACCGGCACCGTGCTCCGGGACTCCTTCCTCGTCTGCGGGGATGAGGGTGTAGTCGCCGTCTGGGATAGCGCCTTCTACATGATATGCATAACTTAGGGTGGCTGTTCTGGAATTTCAGATTCCATTTATTTTATTCTATCTAACTACAAAAAGGTTTATTCTTTTATATAAATCGATTTCCATCTAGATTACTTCGCATTTTTGTTTCTCCATTTCTGTTCATCATTTTTATCTATAAACTTTATGGCAGCTGCTGGAGTATAAGAGCTAAGCTCACTCCAAAATTTAGCTAATTTTGAGCTACACACAATTTATTAAAAATATAACAAACAGCTAACTGCAGAAGTGAGATAAGTTCATATAAAATTAAAAATTTATCCATTTCAGGAGATTTTCCTACCAAAGCTAAGCATAGGCATGAGGAGGGCTCTGGCCAAGTGATGGCTCAAAATAACCCTTGGGTAGTCCTCAATAATTTTCCATCCAAAAACACATATTTAATTATTTACCATCCTAAACAGAGCAAAAATTAAGTTTCTCATTTTTCACAGGTGTGCTAACAAGTTTTTAGTCCTCTGGAGCAAGATGGTGATTTTTCACTGCCCAGATTATTTTTAATGATTTATGCACTGCAAAAAGACAGAAAACCTATTTTAATTCATAACAGGAGCTGTAGTTCATATTTTTAAGTCCCCTTTGGACACATGCTGTCCAAAGTCACTACAAACAACATATCCAAAGCTCAACCCTAGCGTAGCTCTGGATTTGAAATCGTGCACAACTTTAGGTTTTCATAGTTTGAATTTTAATTCATATACAGTTCGTCAAAAGTACAAACATGTCTAATAGAGATTGTAGTTTAGACTCTCAGGAATTCAGAGAGTATTTTTGTGCATTTTTATGATTTTTGTACGATTTTTAATGGATTTTACAAGTTTTGGGAAAAACAAACCTAGACTTAAGAATCTTTTTACGCAGAGAACCCTAGATCTTTTAAAACTTCGCGAACCAGTCCTGCACTTTTGCACAGAGGCCCTTAAACAAAGGTAGACGATGAAGAAAGGTCCCTGGGACCTCGCCGGAGTTGCGCCGGGCAAACTACGGCGAACTAGGCACGGGGAAGTGGGGGGAAATGATCCTGGGCTCACCACGAGTCGTTTGAGGACGGTTTGGAGGCTGGGGAAGGTCGGAGTTGTGCCGGCGACGAGGAGGTGGCGGCGCGGCCGCCGCGGCTTCTACGCCGGCGAGCTCGGGGTCGTTCGCGGAGGGGGGAGAGGTCCTTGAGCACCAGCAGAGCTTGGGGAAGCTAATGGCGTGCTCGAGGAAGCTCGGGGACGGCTCGGAGTAGGGTCTCGACGTGCGGGTGCTTCGACGGCCGGAATTCGCGATTTTGGGGGAAATCTCAAATTCTCGCCGGAGAAGGGACAATAGCTTGGGGAAAGTTGGGGGTTTTGGAGCTGGTGGAGTGGACTAGCTGCGTGCGGGATGGATTGGGGAATGGTGGAGCGTGGACGAGGAATTTCGCGAAGAGCTTGGGTTCGGCTTGCGCGTCGCGAGGAGGAAGAAGACCGAGCGAGCGCGGGGAAGTGGAAATGACCAAGTGAGCGAGTGAGAGGAGGGGTGTGAGTGCGCGGTGGAGTGCTTGGGCACGCAAGGGAGGCACTGTGCGGCCTCGGGAGCGTGCGAGCGCGTGGGTGGCTGTCGCGGTCGCCATTGATGGCGCGGCGAGCTCGAACAGAGCGCACACGCGCGGTTGGGCGTCAAAGATCATCGCGTGATGAAGTGGAGATCCTCAGCAGAGGCTTTGGCGCGACGCGAATGGACTCTACCGCCTGCAGTGCGCTCGGCGCGGCGTGAGCGCGCGTGCGGCCACGGCGGCGCGCGACCGTATGATGGCGCTCCGCGGCGCGAGGCGAGGCGACGGCGGCGAAGTGATGGCTCGGGAGTGGCCGGACAAGAGCTAGGCGACAAGCGCCAGCGTCCGCCGCGGCTTGGCCAGCTCAGCGCCGCCTGCGCCGTTCGCCGGCCACGTGGCGGCCGAGCTCCGGCCAGCGCAGCGCGCCAGGGGCACTGTAGCATGCCCGAGGAGCTCCGATTTCCAAATTCGAATTTTCTCCAAAAATTCGAACTGAACTTCGAAACGGGTAAAGTTAAAAGTTGGGGTCTGAGGTGTGGGACACAACTTTCGAGCTTGGACCAGGCACTTCGACCAGGCGCTACGGCGCTTCGAGCTTGAACCGCAAGCTCGAGCTTGCCGAGCCTCGAATGGTCGGAAACGCCACTCGAGGGTGAGTGCCCCCCTCGAGCTTGGCTGCGGAGCCTCGAGCGTGCCGGAACGTCGCTCGAGGGTAAGTCCTCGAGCTTGGCTGCGAAGCCTCGAGCGTGACGGAAACATCGCTCGAGGGTAAGTCCTCGAGCTTGGCTGCGAAGCCTCGAGCGTGACGGAAACGTCGCTCGAGGGTAAGTCCTCGAGCTTGGCTGCGAAGCCTCGAGGGTGACGGAACGTCGCTCGAGGGTAAGTCCTCGAGCTTGGCTGTGGAGCCTCGAGCGTGACGGACGGCGGGGCCTCGAGGGTCCTGTCGTGCAGCCTCGAATCGTGACGGAAACTACCGGCTAGGCTCGATCGTCACGGACATAGCTCGATCGGGACGGATTTTTACGGCTAAGCTCGATCGTCACGGACATAGCTCGATCGTGAGGGACATTCGGGCTAAGCTCGATCGTCACGGAAGCTAAGCTCGATCGTGACGGACATCCCCGCTCGAGGGTCATCGAGCGGAGCGAACGCCGTGGCGAGGTTGTCGCGAAGGGCTGTCCGAGATGTTTAAGTTTTAGTTGGGTGCCAAACAACCCTTGTTTTTGAATTATAATTGAATTTTTGACGAATTTTTGAATTTCAACCCAATTCCCTGTTGCATTGATTTTAATTGCACTTTTTAATTCTTTCGACATCAGAGATGTCACACTCTACTTAGTTAAGACGTTTATTAGTATTAAGTCTTCCGCTGTGTTATTTGTTTAAGACTATGTCTTGTGTTAAACTCTGATATAAACTATTTTATTCGAGCATTGTGTTCTCTGTGATTCAATATTTGTTATCTATATGTGTTCTGTGGACATCCTGGGCACACATATGGAAGCATTCGGATTTCTTGGAAATCTGGGTGTTACAGCCAGCCACTTGAAGGTAGCAGGCACGCTTCAACCTCTACCTATTCCCTCATGGAAGTGGGAAGATATAAGCATGGACTTCATTGTTGGACTTCCCAGAACCCCGCAGGGGCACGACTCCATTTGGGTAATTGTGGATCGCCTTACCAAGACCGCACACTTTATTCCAGTCAATACCATTTACACTGCTAAGAAGTACGCGGAGATTTATTTGGAGCGGATCGTTTGTCTACATGGAGTACCCAAGACGATAATTTCAGATCGTGGTACTCTGTTCGTAGCACGCTTTTGGGAACAATTGCAAATGTCCCTAGGCACCAAACTGATCCGTAGTTCAGCATATCACCCACAAACCGATGGGCAGACGGAAAGGGTAAATCAAATACTTGAGGATATGCTTCGAGCTTGTGTTATTCATTATGGGAAGAATTGGGAGAAGTGTTTATCCCTGGCCGAATTCTCCTATAACAACAGCTACCAAGCGAGTCTTAAAATGGCACCTTTCGAAGCCTTATATGGTAGAAGATGTCGGACCCCGTTGTGTTGGTCCCAGGCAGGCGAGAGATATACTTATGGCCCTGACCTTGTGAAGGAAGCAGAAGAAAAGGTTAGGATCATTCGGGAGAACTTGAAGACCGCTCAGTCACGGCAAAAGAGCTACTTTGACCAGCGGCGGAAGCCACTTCAGTTTGAAGTTGGTGATCACGTGTATCTTAAGGTCTCCCCGACCAAGGGTGTGCATAGATTCGGACTAAAAGGCAAGCTTGCACCTCGCTTTATCGGCCCGTATGAAATCACTCAGCAATGTGGGCCGGTAGCCTATCAAGTGAAGCTTCCCGAGAAACTTTCAGCGGTACACAATGTATTCCATGTTTCTCAACTCAAGAGGTGTCTTCGTGTTCCAACCGAGGTTATTGAAGAGGAACTCTCGGTTGAACCAGATCTCTCTTATGATGAGTATCCTGTTAAGATCCTCGACGAGAAAGAGCGACAAACACGAAGGAAGGGAGTTAAAATGTACAAAATTCAGTGGAGTCATCATTCCGAAGATGAAGCCACATGGGAAACCGAGGACTACCTTAGGAAGAATTTCCCCGACATACTTTCATAAGCCAAGGTATTCTTTTCCCCTCTTTATCTTAAGTTTAATCGAATCTCGGGATGAGATTCCTTTTAAGGGGGGTAGGCTGTGACATCTCTGATGTCAAAAGAATTAAAAAGTGCAATTAAAATCAATGCAACAGGGAATTGGGTTGAAATTCAAAAATTCGTCAAAAATTCAATTATAATTCAGAAACAAGGGTTGTTTGGCACCCAACTGAAATCTAAAAATCTCGGACCAAAAGAGTAGTTGTCATCACCTACAGCCCTTCGCGACAACCTCGCCACGGCGTTCGTTCCGCTCGATAACCCTCGAGCGGGGATGTCCGTCACGATCGAGCTTAGCCCGGATGTCCGTCACGATCGAGCTTAGCCCGGATGTCCGTCACGATCGAGCTTAGCCGTAAAAATCCGTCCCGATCGAGCTATGTCCGTGACGATCGAGCTATGTCCGTCACGATCGAGCCTAGCCGGTAGTTTCCGTCACGATTCGAGGCTCCACAGCCAAGCTCGAGGGGGCACTTACCCTCGAGCGACGTTCCGTCACGCTCGAGGCTTCGCAGCCAAGCTCGAGGACTCACCCTCGAGCGACGTTCCGTCACGCTCGAGGCTTCGCAGCCAAGCTCGAGGGGGGCACTTACCCTCGAGCGACGTTCCGTCACGCTCGAGGCTTCGCAGCCAAGCTCGAGGGGGGGGCACTTACCCTCGAGCGACGTTTCCGTCACCCTCGAGGCTCCGCAGCCAAGCTCGAGGGGGGCACTCACCCTCGAGTGGCGTTTCCGACCATTCGAGGCTCGGCAAGCTCGAGCTTGCGGTTCAAGCTCGAAGCGCCGTAGCGCCTGGTCGAAGTGCCTGGTCCAAGCTCGAAAGTTGTGTCCCACACCTCAGACCCCAACTTTTAATTTTACCCGTTTCGAAGTTAGTTCGAATTTTTGGAGAAAATTCGAATTTGGAAATCGGAGCTCCACGGGCATGCAACAGTGCCCCTGGCGCGCGCTGCGCTGGCCGGAGCTCGGCCGCCACGTGGCCGGCGAGCGGCGCAGGCGGCGCTGAGCTGGCCAAGCCGCGGCGGACGCTGGCGCTTGTCGCCTAGCTCTTGTCCGGCCACTCCCGAGCCATCACTTCGCCGCCGTCGCCTCGCCTCGCGCCGCGGAGCGCCATCATACGGTCGCGCGCCGCCGTGGCCGCACGCGCGCTCGCGCCGCGCCGAGCGCACTGCAGGCGGTAGAGTCCATTCGCGTCGCGCCAAAGCCTCTGCTGAGGATCTCCACTTCATCACGCGATGATCTTTGACGCCCAACCGCGCGTGTGCGCTCTGTTCGAGCTCGCCGCGCCATCAATGGCGACCGCGACAGCCACCCACGCGCTCGCACGCTCCCGAGGCCGCACAGTGCCTCCCTTGCGTGCCCAAGCACTCCACCGCGCACTCCCACCCCTCCTCTCACTCGCTCACTTGGTCATTTCCACTTCCCCGCGCTCGCTCGGTCTTCTTCTTCCTCGCGCCGTGCGAACCGAGCCGAGCTTCTCCGAGAAATTCGCCCTCCACACTCCACCATTCCCAAGTTCGTCCCGCACGAGGCTAGCCCTCTACTCCAGCTCCATTTTCCCCCACTTTCCCCTAGCTATTGTCCTTTCTCCGGCGAGAATTTGAGATTTCCCCCAAATCGCGAATTCCGGCCACCGGAGCACCCGCACGTCGAGACCCTACTCCGAGCCGTCCCCGAGCTTCCTCGAGCACGCCATTAGCTTCCCCAAGCTCTGCTGGTGCTCAAGGACCTCTCCCCCCTCCGCGAACGACCCCGAGCTCGCCGGCGTAGAAGCCGCGGCGGCCGCGCCGCCACCTCCTCGTCGCCGCGCCATCAATGGCGACCGCGACAGCCACCCACGCGCTCGCACGCTCCCGAGGCCGCACAGTGCCTCCCTTGCCTGCCCAAGCACTCCACCGCGCACTCACACCCCTCCTCTCACTCGCTCACTTGGTCATTTCCACTTCCCCGCGCTCGCTCGGTCTTCTTCCTCCTCGCGACGCGCAAGCCGAACCCAAGCTCTTCGCGAAATTCCTCGTCCACGCTCCACCATTCCCCAATCCATCCCGCACGCAGCTAGTCCACTCCACCAGCTCCAAAACCCCCAACTTTCCCCAAGCTATTGTCCCTTCTCCGGCGAGAATTTGAGATTTCCCCCAAAATCGCGAATTCCTGCCGTCGAAGCACCCGCACGTCGAGACCCTACTCCGAGC
Organism: Digitaria exilis; assembly: GCA_015342445.1. Classification (NCBI taxonomy): domain Eukaryota; kingdom Viridiplantae; phylum Streptophyta; class Magnoliopsida; order Poales; family Poaceae; genus Digitaria; species Digitaria exilis. Next base: position 48,561 of record JACEFO010002639.1, read on the forward strand.
CGTCCCCGAGCTTCCTCGAGCACGCCATTAGCTTCCCCAAGCTCTGCTGGTGCTCAAGGACCTCTCCCCCCTCCGCGAACGACCCCGAGCTCGCCGGCGTAGAAGCCGCGGCGGCCGCGCCGCCACCTCCTCGTCGCCGGCACAACTCCGACCTTCCCCAGCCTCCAAACCGTCCTCAAACGACTCGTGGTGAGCCCAGGATCATTTCCCCCCACTTCCCCGTGCCTAGTTCGCCGTAGTTTGCCCGGCGCAACTCCGGCGAGGTCCCAGGGACCTTTCTTCATCGTCTACCTTTGTTTAAGGGCCTCTGTGCAAAAGTGCAGGACTGGTTCGCGAAGTTTTAAAAGATCTAGGGTTCTCTGCGTAAAAAGATTCTTAAGTCTAGGTTTGTTTTTCCCAAAACTTGTAAAATCCATTAAAAATCGTACAAAAATCATAAAAATGCACAAAAATACTCTCTGGATTCCTGAGAGCCTAAACTACAATCTCTATTAGACATGTTTGTACTTTTGACGAACTGTATGTGAATTAAAATTCAAACTATAAAAACCTAAAGTTGTGCACCATTTCAAATCCAGAGCTACGCTAGGGTTGAGCTTTGGATATGTTGTTTGTAGTGACTTTGGACAGCATGTGTCCAAAGGGGACTTAAAAATATGAACTACAGCTCCTGTTATGAATTAAAATAGGTTTTCTGTCTTTTTTCAGTGCATAAATCATTAAAAATAATCTGGGCAGTGAAAAATCACCATCTTGCTCCAGAGGACTAAAAACTTGTTAGCACACCTGTGAAAAATGAGAAACTTAATTTTTGCTCTGTTTAGGATGGTAAATAATTAAATATGTGTTTTTGGATGGAAAATTATTGAGGACTACCCAAGGGTTATTTTGAGCCATCACTTGGCCAGAGCCCTCCTCATGCCTATGCTTAGCTTTGGTAGGAAAATCTCCTGAAATGGATAAATTTTTAATTTTATATGAACTTATCTCACTTCTGCAGTTAGCTGTTTGTTATATTTTTAATAAATTGTGTGTAGCTCAAAATTAGCTAAATTTTGGAGTGAGCTTAGCTCTTATACTCCAGTAGCTGCCATAAAGTTTATAGATAAAAATGATGAACAGAAATGGAGAAACAAAAATGCGAAGTAATCTAGATGGAAATCGATTTATATAAAAGAATAAACCTTTTTGTAGTTAGATAGAATAAAATAAATGGAATCTGAAATTCCAGAACAGCCACCCTAAGTTATGCATATCATGTAGAAGGCGCTATCCTAGACGGCGACTACACCCTCATCCCCGCAGACGAGGAAGGAGTCCCGGAGCACGGTGCCGGTGTAGAAGTGACCAACCCGGAGGCTAAGCCCCAGTCCGAGCAAGAAGGCAAGCCCCGGAGCATAACCTAACTTTACCAAATTATGCACTTTGAATTCTCTATGTCTGTGCATTTACGTTTCAAGGAGTTGATTGAATACCTTAGCTGCACATTTCCTAGTACCTATGAATTGCAATACTAGTATGAAAGGATCGATAGAGCATTGCTTTAGGTCCGTTACAAGTCGAGTGATTTCCTGTCACTCGCGAGACATAGGAATTGCTTGTCTTTACTTATGTTGGAATCATAAGGATTGACGGGCGGGATGATAGATGTAGATCTCCCGTCCGTGTATGATAATTGATTTAAGGTCGAAACGTGTGGTTGAGTGTGTCAAGTTTTTGAACGTACCACATGCATGCCGGTATATGGGAGCCGGTAAGCCCGGTACCAGATTGAAGCAGCTAGGGCCGATAGCCATCTCTCCTTGGAAACTTTGTTTTCCCCTGCCGTACACTTGTGGATATATGCGTGAGACTGTGAGTGAAGCAGTAAACCTTTATCCTAAGGAAGTGGACCCGGTTCCGAATTGTGGATCGATGGGAAAGGTTGGGAAATGCTTGTACCTTTTATAGCAAGCATAGTATCCGTGTATGTTGGGTTTTCCCTGGCCAGGTAGCACAAATTCGGTTCGAACTGTCCGCTTCTCGCGGTTAATGAGACTGCTTGACCGCCTTGCTACATTGAGTAACAAGTGGAATTGTGAGATTTATGAACTTGTTGTATGAATTAAATTGTATTGCACCACTTGTATGCTTAGAAAGGATGCTAATCTAGAATGGTTAAAATTTACTAGAATATGATGCTAAAACTTGAAAGCAAGGACTTATTTAGTTGCTTTTTGGCAAACAAACCCACTAGCCAAAAGCCTTTCATTGTCTAGATGTCGGTGATGTAGTTTTCACCCGACGGGTAAGTCTTGCTGAGTATTAGTATACTCAGCCTTGCTTGTGGCAATATTTTACAGGTATACCTTTGGATGTGGATGCTTTGTCTTGGCCTGTCCAGGTTCCACCTGGCTGGCACATCGAATGGGTCCCGTCCTCTGGCGAGGATCGGGAGGAGTAGCTTCGTGGCAGGCTTCAGCACGGAGTTGCTTGTATCGTCGTTAGATGTTTATCTTCCGCTGCAATGAACCTCTAATTTCAGTTGTTTTGACTTTTTTTTTTTTAAATTCCGCTGTAATGAACTTTTATTTCCGCTGCAAGACTTGTACTCTGATTTAAATTTGAACCTGGTTTGTAATAACTTGTGATACCTATTTGTGTAAGTTAATTTGTGGAATGTTGTTATCTTTGGAACTCACCTTCGTGTGGGCGTGCTGTTGTTTCGATCGAGAAAAGTACGTGGTTTAATCGGGTTTAATCCGACGGCGCTCCAGCTTATTCCGGATTAAGTGCCTGACTACGTGATTAGTGGTCCCAAGGTACTTAACTTGGAATAATTTCGGAGTGGAACCGCCACACCAAGCCCTTGACATCATTGCTAGAAAAGAATGCCAAGTTCGTGTGGACACCGCAGTGCCAAGCTAGCTTCGAGGAGTTGAAGAAAAGGCTGACCACTGCACCAGTATTGATACTACCAGATGTTACTAAGAGTTTTTCAGTGTATTGTGATGTGTCTCGCCAAGGATTGGGATGTGTACTCATGCAGGAGGGCAGAGTTGTGGCATATGCATCCAGACAGTTGAGGAGACATGAGCTGAACTATCCGACACATGATTTGGAATTGGCAGCCGTGGTACACGCGTTGAAGATCTGGAGGCATTATTTGATTGGACACAAGTGCGACATCTATACCGACCACAAGAGCCTTAAGTATGTGTTCACGCAATCCGAGTTGAATATGAGGCAACGTCGTTGGCTTGAGAAGATCAATGACTTTGAACTGGAGATTCATTACCATCCAAGGAAGGCTAACTTGGTGACCGATGCTTTGAGTAGAAAGAGCCATGCGAATGTGCTGACGAGACAGAGTTTGCCGAAAGAGCTTAGTTGGGAATTCGAACGCTTGAACTTGGGTATGGTAGCCAACGTGAATGAGCTAGAAGTGGAGCCAACTCTTGAACAGGAAATCCGAAAAGGTCAATTGGAGGATGATGAAATCAAGGAATTGATAAAGAAGGTTGGGACAGATAAAGCGCCAGGATTCCGATTGGATGATCAAGGAACAGTGTGGTATGGTAACAGAATAGTGGTGCCGGATCAGTAGCATATCAAGGATGTTATCTTACGGGAAGCGCACGAGTCAGCATATTCCATCCACCCGGGAAGTACCAAGATGTACTTGGACCTCAAGGAAAGATTTTGGTGGAATGGTTTGAAGCGCGATGTTGCAGCATATGTAGCTCTTTGCGATGTATGCCAGAGAGTCAAGGCCGAACATCAGAGACCGGCAGGTTTGCTTCAGCCTATGAAGATACCAGAGTGGAAATAGGAAGAAGTGGGTATGGATTTTATAACAGGACTGCCCCGCACGCAGAAAGGTTATGACTCTATATGGGTGATAGTGGACCGATTGACGAAGGTGGCACACTTTATTCCGGTGAAGACTACATATTCCGGTGCCAAACTTGCAGAGTTGTATATTTGCGCAGGGAAGCCTTGGTTAAAGAGAATTGATGAATAATGAGATAGATCTTTCCAGAATTAAACACTCACTAATCTCAGGGGGATAAATACACCTAAGTGTAGGATAATGGTCAAATGAATGACCGAATAGAGGTCTGAACGACCAGCGACACACACACAGGAGCCTCAAATCTATACAAAAGGAAAGATGCTGGGAGAGACCGGACTTACTAGGCTTTCTACTCAGAGCTAAGCCACTATAATCTTAAACCCAGAACCTAGCTTAGATATCGGGAACATAGCTTGCTTCGACAACTGCGGGCGGAACTCAGACTGGGATGAGAGAGGGGTTCCCCCAGGCCTAGCAACTACTGTTATGAATACACCCGAACGTGGTGGACTACGAAGGGCAGATAGGGCTGTCACCACATGCCGCCTACCACATCAGTTCCGTGGGGTGCAACACACTTCCTAGCTAACACTAAGTCAGACACCACGTCTGCACTTAATGTTAGGATTTCCTCTGTGTACCTTCAGAAGAAAACGTCGTCCTTCCAAGGCGTCTTACGACCTTGGTCGAGACTAGAAAACCCGCAAGATAAATCCCGATAGAGCTAAACTACACTCTAGACCTAAAACTATAGGAAACAACCCAAAAAGGGAAGGTAAATAAAGATAAGCTTATAAATGCTCTGAAGATAGAAGATATATATATATTAAACTCTTCAAACGAAGGAAAGGATACAAAAGCTTTACCAGAACTCCGAGGAACTCCAGAACTAGCTCGGCTCGACTCTACTCCCAACTCTAATCCTAGACTAAGAAAAGGGAAAAGTGGAAGAGCTCGTAAACTTCAAGTGGAGTAATGTGTAGTGGTGTGTAGTGTGTGTAGTGTGTGTAGAGGAGGGGCCTTTATATAGCCTTTGGACGTCAGTTGCAGCTGGCCCGACCTACTAACCGTCATAACCGTCCCTTGAGAGAAGGAGGTGGGCCATTGGAGCCGAGGGGAGGCCGGCCGGCCTAGGGGAGGCCAATCAGCCTCCACCTGGCGCCTCTGGCCACCGCCTTCGCTCTGGACGGCCATGATCACGTTCCAATGACGGTTAAGTGTGCTTCTCTGGCGGTTACGGCCGGTAAGTTAGGTAGGTGGGACCTTCAATCCTGTAAAAAGCATCCTAGGCCTTTCAGGTCCCTTGATCAAACCGACGTTGGAATCAACGTCCCTGATCATCTTCATTGTGTTTCCTCTGCATGGACGAAGTTTGACACCCAAATGTGCCAGGGCCAGGCCGGTCGGCCTGGGTCTGAGCCGAATTTGGGTGAAATTTCACCACTAGGTCCCTGCAGGCACAAATCATCCAAAACTTATGGAATTTGTTAGTAATAAACATTTTATGTATGGAACATGGCATGAAACCCTTATTTCTCCCAAAATGTTGACAGTCACCGAATGGTTTTAACGACCGTCAACAGTGGCCAATTGGTCGGATTCTTTGAGTGCAATGTGGTGGTACCCAGAGTAGGCATCGAGGAAACATAGGGCTTCACACCCTGCTGTAGAATCCACGACCTGATCGATGCGAGGGAGGGGATATGGAAACTTTTTGCAAGATTTATTGAGACTAGTGTAATCGACACACATCCTCCATTTCCCATTGTTTTTCTCAACAAGTACAGGGTTTGCCAACCACTCTGGGTAGTGAACTTCCCTGATGAACCCTGCATCTAAAAACTTGGCTACTTCCTCAATGATGATTTTTCGCTTGAACTCGTTGCAGCGTCTCGTGAGCTGCCTGACTGGCTTCGTGCCTTGGTGAATGTCCAAGGAATGCTCGGCGACTTACTGGGGGATTCCTGGCATGTCTACTGGGACCCATGCCAACATGCTAATGTTCGCTTGGAGGCAGTCGACGAGCACGCTTTCCTATTTTTCCATGAGGGTGGAGGAAATGATGACTGTCTTGCTCCCAGAGCTCTAGGGGTCGAGAAGCACCTTCTTTGTGTCGCTAGATGGTTGGAACTACCTCTCGTTCTCCGGCTCAAGCATCGCCCTCTTGCGTGCGGGGCCGTCATCACTTTGGGTGGCGTGTACTTCCTGGTCTTCGAGAGCGGAAGCCTGTTCTCCAATGGCGTCGATCACCACTTGAGAGACGGCGAGTTCCTAGGAAGCCTCGACGGCCGCCTTGGCTTTGGCAAGCCACCGAGACGCAACGAGCGCCGCTGCTAGTGCGTAGCTCTCCTTCTCGTACTTGTACGCCACCTGAGGAGACGTTCCCACCTTGATGATGCCGTTGGGACCTGGCATCTTAAGCTTGAGGTAGATGTAATTTAGGACGGCCATGAACTTCACATAGCATGGCCTTCCCAGGATGGTGTGGTAGGAGCCGTCGAAATCCACACCTCGAAACAGAGTGTCTCGGTGCAGAAACTGTCTCGGTCCCCGAAGGTAACCGGGAGGGTGATGTGTCCCAACGGGATAGCCTCCTTCCCCGGGACAACTCCGTAAAAGGGAGCCCGCTCTGGCCGAACGTTGGATCGCAGGATGCCCAGGGCGTCCAGCGTGCTTGCGTACAGGATGTTGAGGCTACTCCCTCCATCCATCAGTACTTTGGAAACGCGCTTCTTCCCGATTATCGGGGCCACAACCAGCGGAAGCTTCCCCGGATGCGGGACATACTTCGGGTGATCGGACCGGTCAAAGGTGATCGAAGCTTCAGAGCATCGGAGGTACTCTGGTTGGTAAGATGAACCGTGAACACGTCACGCTCCATTAGTTTGGCACGTCGCTTTGATGCCTATGCCTCTGCTCTGTCGAAGATCATGAGGCACTCATCGGGTTCGGGGAACGTGTCGGTCGCCGTCCCCTTACCCTGTGGTTTCGAGGTCGGGCTTACCCCATCCAGCCTTCCCATGAGGAACTTCCTCATGAGACCACACTCACGGTACTTATGTTTGACCGGGGTCGTGTGATTTGGGCATGGACCTTCGAGTAGCTGTTCCAAGTAGTCAGGGATCAGACCCTCGGTGAGTCGTCGCCCTTGGGGTCAGTCGTCCCGTCGCTGACATTGTGTCACCCGTCCCTAGGGTCGGGAGGGCTTGGGGTCTGTGACAGCAATGAACTCGACCCTCCTTTCCTTCTTCTTCTTTTTCTTCTTCTCGGGACGGTCCGACGGACCTGCTTTGTCGGCTAGCTCTTCGCGCCTCTTTTCCCCCCCATCTTCGGGAAAATGTGCCAGCACGGCTTCGTCTCCTTGTGCTTCTTCGGTGGCCTTGTCGAGGACCTCCTTGATTGTCTTCGGGCACTCCTTGCCGATCCGGTTGACCAAGATCCGGCACTTGGTACCTCCCATCACCGCCGCGATGGCGTCGGCATTGGTGGCGTCAGGGAGGTTGTTGTACTGTCGGGAGAAACGGTGCAGGTACTCTTGTAGAGTCTCCCCGTGCTTCTGCTTACACGTTTTGAGGTCCCAGACCTTGCCCGGGCGGGTGTAGGTGCCTTGGAAGTTCCTGACGAAGGTACTCCTCAAGTCTGCCCAGTTTCGAATCTTCCCGTTTGGCAGGCGCTCAAGCCATGCATGGGCCGGCTCCGCCAGGTACTGGGGGAGGTTGCGTATGATGACCTTGTCGTCAAAAGCACCCCCGCTCGGCACGTGAGCCGGAAGTCATCCAGCCAGACCGATGGGTCTGTCTCTCCATCATACATGCTGAAGTTGGTGGGGAGACGGAATCGTGGGGGAATTCTCGTAGTACGGATCTCGTGGGAGAAAGCGGCCAGGCCTAGGCAATCAGAATCAGAGCTCGAATCCCAGTCCTCTTCTGCCTCGACGTGCACCTCGTGCTGACGATGCCTGACATGCGGGATACGATCCTTTGGTTCCTCCGAGCGGTCCCATCGTCGAGCCTCGATGGTGTGCCACACGTCGCGATCAAGGCCCAACCGATCTTGGACCTTTGTGGCGTCCGGGCTTAGGACATTCTGTCGCGAACCGTTGACTGGCTTCTTCTTGTCGACGGGGCTGGGAGACCGTGAGTCTCCTTCCAGTAGAACTTTCCACCTGCTGCACCGCGGCACACTCGAGGAGCATTTTTAGCCTATTCTGGACTCGACGCTCTTTGGGTGTCGGCGGCTGGGGCAGCTGCCTACTGAGCAACGTAGCCGCAGCGATGCACTGACTTGCCCGGTCAAACAGCGGGTAGCCATCGGCGTTAGTCTCGATCCGCTAGCCTACTTTGCGTGCTCGCGCTCGAGCTGATGGCTCCATGTTCGCATTGAGTTGGGCCTGCTCTAGCTCGAGGGCTAGCGCACATCTTCCAGCTCTTGTTGCTTTGCCGCAATCTTCTTTGACGTTAGCCGAATCTCCGCCCCATTTGCCCCGTTCGTCGAGTCATCCGGGGGGGACCACGTGTGGCGGACCACTCCGAAATTATTCCAAGTTAAGTACCCCGGGACCACTAATCGAGTAGTCAGGCACTTAATCCGGAATAAGCTGGAGCGCCGTCGGATTAAACCCGATTTAACCACGTACTTTTCTCGATCGAAACAACAGCACGCCCACACGAAGGTGAGTTCCAGAGATTACAACATTCCTCAAATTTAACATACACAAATAGTATCTCAAAGTTATTACAAACCAAGTTCGAATTTAAATCAGAGTATCAAAGTCTTGCAGTGGAATAAAAGTAGTTCATTGCAGCGGAAAACAAACTAACGACGATACAAGTAACACCATGCTGAAGCCTGCCACGGTGCTACTCCTCCCGTTCCTCGGCAGAGGACGGAACCCACTCGATGTGCCATCCAGGGGGAACCTGGGTAGGCCAAGTCAAAGCATCGACTGCCACATCCAACATTGTACCTGTAAATTAATGCCACAAGCAAGGCTGAGTATACTAATACTCAGCAAGGCTTACCCGTCGGGTGTAAACTACATCACCGACATCTAGACATGAGAGGCTTTAGGCTGGTGGGTTTGTTTGCCAAAAAGCAACTAAGAGTAGGTCCTTGCTTTCATGTTTTAGCATCATATTCTAGTAGATTTAACCATTCTAGATTAGCATCCTCTCTAAGCATACAAGTGGTGCAATACAAGTTATCTCATACAACAAGTTCATCAATCTCGAAATTCCACTTGTTACTCAATGCAGCAAGGCGGTCAAGCAGTCTCATTAACCGCGAGAAGCGGACAGTTCGAACCGAATTTTGCTACCTGGCCAGGGGAAACCCAACACACACGGATAATGCTTGCTATAAAAGGTACAAGCACTTCCCAACCTTTCCCATCGATCCACAATTCGGAACCGGGTCCATTTCCTTAGGATAAAGGTTTACTGCTTCACTCACAGTCTCACGCATATATCCACAAGTGTACGGCAGGGGAAAACAAAGTTTCCAAGGAGAGATGGCTATCGGCCCTAGCTGCTTCAATCTGGTACCGGGCTTACCGACTCCCATATATCGGCATGCATGTGGTACGTTCAAAAACTTGACACACTCAACCACACGTTTCGACCTTAAATCAATTATCATACACGGACGGGAGATCTACATCTATCACCCCGCCCGTCAATCCTTATGATTCCAACATAAGTAAAGACAAGCAACTCCTATGTCTCGCGAGTGACAGGAAATTACTCGACTTGTAACGGACCTAAAGCAATGCCCTATCGATCCTTTCATACTAGTGTTGCAAGTCATAGGTACTAGAAATGTGCAGCTAAGGTATTCAATCAACTCCTTGAAACGTAAATGCACAAGCATAGGGAATTCATAGATGCATAAATTTTAAAAGTTAGGTCAAGCTCCGGGGCTTGCCTTCTTGCTCTAGCTGGGGGTTAGCCTCCGGGTTGGCTTCCGCTTCGCTGGCACCTCCCTCGGGGATTCCTTCACCGTCGGCGGGGATGAGATGGTAGGTGCCGTCCGGAATAGCGCCTTCTACATGAGATGCATAACTTATTGCTGTTGCCTATTGATTCCAAGATTAAGGCCTTGAAGGCCATATTCACCTAGACATGCTTAAGTACTACTATTTCCTTCACAAAATAGAGTAGTGGGGTGGAAATTTTTATTCATCTTTGATGGTGATTGTGTACATATATAAAAGAATTTCTATTTATTATTTTTGAAGATAGGGTGCTGTTCTAAAAATTTAATCCTTTTCATGCCATATCTTATTTAATTACCAAAAACTCTATTCATTTAAATAACTCAATTTCCACCTTAATTCCTTCTTATTTTTGTTTCTCCTTTGCTGTTCATCATTTTTATTTATAAACCTTATGACAGGTACTGGAGTATAAGAGCTAAGGTCACTCCAAAATTTAGCTAAATCTGAGCTACACAAAATTTATTAAAAATATTTCAAACTGCTGCCTGTAGAAATGAAATAAATTCATATAAAATTGAAAATACATCCAAACCAGGAAATCTTCCTACCAGAGCTAGTCATAAGTTCAAGGAGGGCTTTGGCCAAGTGGTGGCTCAAAATAACCCTTGGACTGTCCTCAATAAATTTCTATCTAAAAACACATAACTATTTATTTGCTAGTCTAAACAGAGCAAAATTTAAGTTTTGAATTTTTAACAGATGTGCTAACAAGTTTTTAGTCCTCTGGAGAAAAATGGTGATTTTTCACTGCATAGATTATTTTTAACAATTTCTGGACTACAAAAAGACAGGAAACACATTTTAATTCATAACTGAAGCTACAGTCCATATTTTTAGGTCCCCTTTGGACACAAGGTGCCCAAAGTCACTACAAACAGAATATCCAAAGATCAATCCTAGCGGAGCTCTGGATTTGAAATGGTGCACAAGTTTGAAATTTTACAGTTTGAATTTTAATTCAAAAACGGTTCACCAAAAGTATATACATGCTTAAAGGAGATTGGAGTTTACAATCTCACGAGTCCAGGGCGTATTTTTGTGCATTTTTCTGATTTTTGTATGATTTTTAACGGATTTTACAAGATTCGGGAAAACTAGATCTAGATTTAAGAATCTTTTTACGCTGGAGACCCTAGAACTTTCAAAACCTTACGAACAAGTCCCTGACTTTTGCGCAGAGGACCCTGGAACTAAAAGGGGAACGCGAACAAGTCCTTGGGCTCGTCGGCGTTGTTACGCCGGTGAAACGACGGCGAACTGGCTCGGGGGATGTTGGGGGAAATGGAGAGGAGCTCACCGCGAGTCGGTTGAGGTAGGTCTCGCGGTCGGAGATGAAGCGGCGCGGCTCGTCGACGTTGAGCGGCGGCGCGGTTAGCTCCGGCGACGTCGCTGGCGGTCTGCGGTGGTCGAGGCGGTGCGCGGACAGGCTCGTGAGCTTCACGGGACGATGGTGGAGCTCGTCGTGGGGTTCGTCTGCGGCGGGGATGGCCGGGGTATAGGGCTCGACGTGGAGGGGGGTGTTTGCGGTGTTAATGGCCGAGTGGTGGGGAAAAGTGTCGATTCGCGGCGAGGGTGGCTCGATTCGAGTTGGGGAGTGCTCGAGCAGCTAGCGGGGTGAGTGAGCGAGCTGCACGCGCGGGGGATTGGAAAGGGCTGGAGGGATTCGCGGTCGATTCAAGGTTGCGGCGGGGAAGCTCGAGCTCGGCTCAGGGTGTCCCGAGGTGGAAGACGACGGGAGCGAGCGCGGTGAAGTGGGAATGGCTATGCGTGGACTGAGGGGAAGGAGTGAGGGTGCTCGGTGAAGGGTTTGGAGTGCGCTAGGGGCACTGAGCGGCCTCGGGGGTGTGTGAGCACGTGCACGGGCCGTCACGGTCGCCATTGATGGCGCGGCGAGCTCGGGCAGAGCGCGCGCACGGGATAGGACGTCGAAGATCGTCGTGTGGAGCAGTGGGAGATCTCCTACAGGGCCCTTGGCGTGGAGCGGGACGGAATTTACCGCGGGGAGGCACTGCGCGACGCGCGCGCGAGCGCGCGGCCACGGCGGCGCCCGACCGCAATGATGGCACTCCGCGGCGCGAGGCGAGGCGGGCGAACGACGGCGAGGTGACAGCTCGGGAGGGGTTGGACAAGCACAAGGCGACAAGCGCCACCCGACGCCGTGGCTCGGCCAGCTCGGCGCGGCCTCCGCCGCTCGCCGGCCACGTGGCGGCCGAGCTCCGGCCAGGCGCAGAGCGCGCCAGGGCCGAGCTGGCAGCCCCGGGGAGCTCCACTGCTACATTTGAATTTTCTCCAAAAATTTGAACTGAACGTGAAAAAGTGTGAAAATAAAAGTTGGAGTTGGAAAGGTGGGACACAACTTTCTTTTTGGGGTGAACCTGAAATTTCAAATTTTTCGAGTTCAAACAACCCAAATTCAAAAAGGTGCCCAGAACTGTATTTCGAGTTTTTGAGGGACTAAACTGCAAAATTTTCAAAAGTTCCAAACAGTGACTAGGCCTTATTTGTGATGACAAACAACTTTTATTTTTGGAGATTTTCAAGTTTAGTACAAAATGTTTGAGATTTCAGTTGGGTATCAAACAACCCTTGTTTTTGAATTTCAAATTGAATTTTTGATGGATTTTTGAATTTCAACCCATAATTCCCTGTTACATTGGTTTTAAGTGTACTTTTGATCCTTTTGACATCTGAGATATCATAGCCTACCCCCCTTAAAAGCAATCTCGTCCCGAGATTCGATTAAACTTAGGAACAAGGTGGGAAAGAAATACCTTGGCTTACGACAGGATGTCGGGGAAGTTCTTCTTAAGATAGTCCTCGGTTTCCCACGTGGCTTCATCTTCGGAGTGATGACTCCACTGAATTTTGTACATTTTCACTCCTTTCCTTCGTGTTTGTCTCTCTTTCACATCGAGGATCTTAACGGGATGCTCATCATAAGAGAGATCCGGTTCAACCGAGAGTTCCTCTTGTTCAACAACTTCGGTCGGACACGAAGACACCTCATGAGTTGGGAAACATGGAATACATCGTGTACGGCTGAGAGCTTCTCGGGAAGTTTCACTCGATAAGCTACCGGTCCACATTGTTGAGTAATTTCATACGGGCCGATATAACGAGGTGCAAGCTTTCCTTTTAATCCAAATCTCTGCACACCCTTGGTCGGGGAGACCTTGAGATACACGTGATCACTAACTTCAAACTGAAGTGGTTTCCGCCGTTGATCAAAGTAACTCTTTTGCCGTGACTGGGCGGTTCTCAAATTTTCGCGAACGATCCTAACCTTTTCTTCTGCTTCCTTTACAAGGTCAGGGCCATAGGTATACCTCTCGCCTGCCTGGGACCAACACAACGGGGTCCGACATCTTCTACCATATAAGGCTTCGAAAGGTGCCATTTTAAGACTCGCCTGGTAGCTGTTGTTATAGGAGAATTCGGCCAGAGATAAACACTTCTCCCAATTCTTCCCATAATGGATAGCACAAGCTCGAAGCATATCCTCAAGTATTTGATTTACTCTTTCCGTCTGCCCATCGGTTTGAGGGTGATATGCTGAACTACGGATCAGCCTTGTGCCTAGGGATAATTGCAATTGTTCCCAAAAGCGTGCTACGAACGGAGCACCATGATCTGAAATTATCGTCTTGGGTACCCCATGTAGACAAACGATCCGTTCCAAATAAATCTCCGTGTACCTCTTAGCGGTATAAATGGTATTGACTGGAATAAAATGTGCGGTATTGGTAAGGCGATCCACAATTACCCAAATGGAGTCATGCCCCTGAGGGGTTCTGGGAAGTCCCACAATGAAATCCATGCTTATATCTTCCCACTTCCATGAGGGAATAGGTAGAGGTTGAAGCGTGCCTGCTACCTTCAAGTGGCTAGCCTTAACCCGCTGGCATGTGTCACATTCCGACACATACGTGGCAATTTCTCGCTTCATCCGAGTCCACCAAAAATTTTGTTTCAAATCTTGGTACATTTTGGTGCTACCGGGATGGATGGAAAATTTAGAGAGATGGGCCTCATCCATAATCTTCCTCCGGAGTTCCGTGTTTTTGGGCACCACGAGGCGATGTCCAAACCACATCACTCCCTGCCCATCTAGCCGGAAACACTTGTACTTTTCTTTCACCTTCTCCTTTGACAATTTCCTTTTAAGGATTTTAATGCTCGCGTCGTTTAATTGGGCTACAACAATCTGATCGTGCAAGGTTGGTTCAACTGCAATATGGTTGAAGTACCCGTGTGGAACAATCTCTAAGTTGAGCTTGGCCATTTCATGACACAGGGTGTCAGCGTAGGACTCCACGGAAAGACAATGACAATGAGCCTTGCGGCTTAGCGCATCCGCAACCACATTTGCCTTGCCGGGGTGATAATGCACACTAAGGTCATAGTCCTTTGCTAACTCCAACCATCTTTGTTGTCTCATATTCAAATGTGCCTGAGTGAAGACATATTTGAGGCTCTTGTGGTCTGTGTATATGTTGCATGGAACACCCATCAGATAGTGTCTCCACATCTTGAGAGCATGAATAACCGCTGCTAACTCAAGATCATGCGTGGGGTAGTTTTGCTCATGAGGCCGAAGTGCTCGAGAAGCATAAGCAATGACTCGGTTCTCTTGCATGAGGACACAGCCAAGTCTGGTGCCTGATGCATCGCAATAGACATCATAGGGCTGGGTGCAATCGGGCTGAGCTAAAACTGGGGCTGAAGTTAAATGTTTTCTCAAAGTGTGGAAAGCTTCATCACATTTGTCATTCCACTCAAACTTGACTCCCTTCTTTAAGAGTTCGGTCATGGGTTTCGCAATCCGAGAGAAATCCGGAATAAAACGGCGATAATAACCGGCTAAACCCAGAAAACTCCGAATCTCATGGACAGAAGTAGGTGGTTGCCAATCTAGCACTTCTTGCACTTTGGTTGGATCCACGGAGATACCATCCTTGGAAACCGTGTGCCCTAAGAATTTCACGCTCTCTAACCAGAATTCACACTTGGAGAACTTGGCGTAGAGCTGGTGATCTCTCAATCTTTGAAGAACAATGCGAAGGTGCTCGGCATGCTCTTCCTCATTCTTGGAATATATGAGAATGTCGTCAATGAAAACCACCACAAACTTGTCTAGTTCTGACATGAAAACCGAATTCATGAGGTACAAGAAGTAGGCTGGGGCATTGGTGAGTCCAAAAGACATAACCAAGAATTCATAAAGTCCATAACGGGTAGAAAAGGCAGTCTTTGGAATGTCACAAGGTCTGATTTTTATTTGGTGATAGCCAGAGCGAAGGTCAATCTTGGAGAACACTCTGGCGCCAGCTAGTTGGTCAAACAGGATGTCAATACGGGGGAGTGGGTACTTGTTCTTAATAGTCACCGCATTGAGAGGCCGGTAATCAATACACAACCTCAAGGAATGGTCCTTCTTCTTCACAAAGATAGCGGGACATCCCCAAGGTGATACACTTGGACGAATGAAACCCTTGTCTAGCAGTTCTTGGAGTTGAATTTTTAATTCAGCCAATTCATTGGGTGGCATTCTATACTGTCTCTTTGATATAAGTGCTGTGCCAGGTTGAAGTTCAATCACAAATTCAATGTCCCTATCCGGCGGCATCCCAGGTAAGTCATCCGGAAAAACATCGACATACTCACATACCACCGGAATGTCCTTTAGTTGGGCCTCTACCATTGTATAAGCACACGCATTGACGCAAGTCCGTTGTGGCAGATATAGCACACTAGGGCCATGCGTAGGCGAGTTTATTTCAACAACTCGTTCCGCAACATCTAGCACAACCTTATGTTGAGCAGGGTTAACCAAACCGCTGTATGGCCGCTTTCTAAAACCGGAAAAACCGGACCGGTTTACCGGTGAAACCGGCCGGCTAACCGGTGGGAGCGGTTTTATAGTGTCGGTTTGGGGGCGGTTACCGACCGGTTTTGCAACCGGACCGGAGCGGTACGACCGGTTACCGCGAAAACCGGACCGGTTTGAACGGTTTTGTTAACCCTGATGTTGAGTCATCCAATTGGCTCCCAACACAATGTCAATCCCTTCCATACCAAGCAGAATTAAATCAGTAGGAAATGTTTTACTTCCCAGCCTGATTGGAACTTTTCGGGTGACTTGGTTGGATGCAATTTTACCTCCCGTAGTTGATATCACACATGATGATTTGGTATGGTACGATTTTAATCCACATTTCACATGAAATCTTGTGCTTATAAAACTATGTGTTGCCCCGGAATCAAACAATATCACAGCAGGTTGAGTGCAGATAGGGAAGGTACCAGTCATGTCTGGGGCTCCCTCAGGTAGGTCGGCCAAAGTGGTGTAGTTGAGCCGTCCTTGCTGAACCTGCACACGCTGCTGCTGTTTGCCCTTGCTTTGCTGATTTTCCGGGCGCTGGTTCTGCTGCTTGTTCTGCGGGCAATCCTTGATGAAGTGGCTGTTACTGCCGCACTTGAAGCACTGATAGCCGGCTCCAGGGCGAGCTGGCTGTTGTGCATTCTGCCTTGGCGCCTGCTGCTGCTGCGGCGGTGGAGGGAAACGGGGCGCATTAGGCTGTGGCGGCCTAGCAACCCATCCACCTCCCTGAGGTGCCCTGGACTGTCCCTGCGGTGCAGCCGGGGGAACCAAGCGGAACCTCGGCGGCTGCACGCTCGAAGGTCCAGCGGGAGTCTTCCTCTTTTTCTCCGCCTTGTGCACCGTGTTGGCGTCTTCTTGGGCGATGGCGAGGTTCACAAGGTCGCCATATGTGGCAGCTCGTGTGGTAGCCAATTGAGCCTTCAACTTGGTGTTAAGGCCACGTCGGAACCTCTCTAACTTCTTCTCGTCAGAATCGGCGTGATGACCCGCATATGGGCACAGACCATTGAAGGCCTGGGCGTATTGAAGCACCGTGCGGGTACCCTGGGTCAGAGCCAGAAATTCATTCAACTTCCGCTCTACCAAGCCGGCCGGAATGTGATGAGCCTTGAATGCAGCCTTGAACTCATCCCATTCAACCACATGACCCTCCTGCTGCAGGGCTAGGTAGTTCTCCCACCATAGGAGAGCTGGGCCGCGGAGCTGCTGCGCCGCGAACACGACCTTGCGGTTGGAGGTGCAAGGCGTCGCCAGGATGGTGAACTTGGACTCGATGGCTCGAATCCACGTATCGGCTTCCAAGGGCTCATCGGCTCTTGAGAATATCGGCGGGTGCGTAGCCAGAAAATCCTCGTATCTGGCCACTTGAGGCTGAGGGGCCCGTTGACCTCCTTGCTGCAGCATCTGCTGCTGCATCATTTGTTGCTGATGCTGCAGGTTCCGTAGAATTTCCGTTTGCGTGGCATACAACTGCTGCCACGTCGGAGGTTACTGCGGTGGCGGCTGTTGCTGCCCCTCTGGCCCCTGCTGGTTAGCGTTGGAGCCACTAGCGTCATGACCGCTGCGGGTGATTGCCATCTGCAGTAGGTACTTGTATTAGCCACATTTCATAAACTTGCATAATGATGACAAGATAGAACGTGACAATATATTGAAGTTTACTGCGTAGAAATGACATGTCAACACACAGTTTTGGAAGAAAAATCATATCTCCCAACAGAAAACAAGTCAAATGCTCCAATTCGGTCAGTAGCTCGAAAATTTCATGCTCTACAACTTTCATGTTTGGCTCAGATTCAAATTCGGACTGGAACTAAGCCGAAAAATTCAAACTCTAGCTCTCTACGTTTGCTGTTTTTCAGCAGGCCGAGCTGTAGTGTTTTGGTTGCCATTTTTATTCCGTTTAACCAATAGGGTTGCAATTTGGTGATCATTTTGTTTGACAAATTCCAAACAACTTTGTAGTTCACATCACAGCCCAGAAATGAATGGAAAAGCCATCAATAATTAAAACAAGGTTTGCTGCAGAATGTTTTCAACACAGCTATTACAACTTTCATCAAGTTTTGGGGTCACACAACCACACCATTAAATTACATTGCCACAAAAGATTAAAAAGGGGGAGCTCAACTCCATCTAGCCTATTACAACATGAAGCCAAAAATTAGGCCTAGCGGAGGAGTAACTTGCCACTACCACTCTAGAAATCATCTAAGTTGTTAGCGGTAGCCTCGCTGCCCATAGGTGAAGGTGGAGCTGGAAGAGGCGGCATGTCATCCTCGGTGTCCATGTCGGAATCGGGGGCCTCTCCTTCTCCTTGCTCTCCCTCTTGCTCAAGAAGGTGCTGAGCATCATGGGCGGCTAGCATAGCATTAGCATGCTCCAAGGTACCGTGTACCTCCTCAAGTTCATCTCTAGTTTGGGCTAGCTCGTTTTGGACATTGTTGTGCGCAATGTGGAGATCATTCAATTGCCTCTCTAAATCAGCAATCATGGCATCCCTGGTGGTCACCTCAATGGACAATGAGGTCCTCTCAACCCCAATGTCACGGGCACGGGCGGACATGTCCATAGCAAGGTTGAGCATCTCGCTCTGCGACCGTCCTAGGAGTGCCTGCAAACGTCCTAGGAGTGCTTGCAAACGGTGGTAAGCTCGAATCCACCTCATCATCAATGCAGCTGCAGCGACGGGGTTCTCCGCCATCCTCAAAGGGGAGCTAAGGTAGCGTCTCATCCAATGGGGATCATCCGGCTGAGTCGGTGGAAACAACCCTAGCAACTGGTGCTCTACCAACTCCTGGTTCTGAGCAACAAAAGAACTAATGCCATTCAGGGCAGCTAGCTCACAGGTCGTCTCCATGTGGTGTCCATGAACTTCCACCGTCCAAGTGGGGGAGCTAGGACACGGTGGGTGGCGATATACCACCAAACGCACACGAGAACGGGTCACACCACGGTCTCGGATGATGGTCCTCTCATACTGCGGCGGGGTAGGGTAGTCGAGCGCCTGCAAAACCGACCACAGAATGGTAGGAAAGCCTTCCCATCCTAGGCAATCTGAGAAGGACACGTCGTTGGGGTAGCTGGCCAAGTCAGCGTGAGCGTCCATTCTGAACCAAAAGAAAAGGGGCAAGGGTGAGAACTGGTTAGCGCCAAAGAAAACAATAACGGATTCTGGACAGTTTAGTAAAAATTATAAAACTAGAAATCTACAAGCTCAAAAATTCTCAGGTTTGGCCAGGTCATTGTTTAAGTAATCTCAAACAAGTTTCATGTTGGGGGTTTGAGCAGAAACTGCCATTAAGATAGTGTAAAAATTCAATTTTTATCTCACTGCTCCCAGAAATTTCCAGCAGACAGGGGGTTACCATTTTAAGCATAACTCCAGTTTTACTGAACCATTTTCGTTGAAATTTCTACAGCATATACTTCATAATATTTATGACAACTTTCATGTTGAACACTTTTTCATTTGACAACGTTTTCAGTTTCGAATCATTGGTGCAATCAGACTGATCTCAGCAGGATTTTGGGTTGTGATTTGAATTTCAACGGCGGTTTCGATTGGCCACGTGTTAAAATTCAATATTATTTCAGTGAAATGCAATGCATGAGCGGCCTATTCGTTCTCACCAACACACATGCCAATAACTTTTGGCCTACGAAGTTAGTGCCGGTGGCTAGGCAATATCCGTCTCTCCCTATATTATCTAGCCGAACTTTTCTCTAACCGTTCAATCATACGGATTCGCGGTTAGTGTACCTGCAGAAAATTCCATTCCAGAGCACGTATAATCAACCTTTCGTGCCAGCACTCACGAAAGCGTCTCCATTCATTACCACCCACTATAGAGGTGGCACCCGAACGTTTAACATTGAACGGGCAATGTTCATATGTCACCAAGGCAACATATTGACAGTTTCATACGCTCATGAGATAGCGTATTGACTTTGTGCCACCATCATATTTGCATATGATGCCATGGTACGCTACAGCAATCGCCGTACCTTGCGCCCACCATGCTATTCTAGTTTCATACGCCGTCACAGCGTATTGACTATGTGCCGCCACTATATTTTCATATAGTGCCGTGGTACGTTACAGCAATCGCCGTACCTTGCGCCCACCATTGCGTAAAGTAAATGACAGAATGAAATGTGCTGGAAGTCAGTATAATATACTATTTGCCACCTATCATATCGTGATCCCTTAACCCACATAGGCTTCACGCTCTAGATAACATCCTTAGCGGTCCTAAGAATAACCTTCCATTGCAAAGCGCGGCGGAAGTACGAGTTGGCAAATTTTATTCAAAAATGTTTATTAAAGGTTTGTTGCTCTCTCCGGTGCGCTGCTTCAGCTCTGATGCCAGCTGTGGCGGACCACTCCGAAATTATTCCAAGTTAAGTACCCCGGGACCACTAATCGAGTAGTCAGGCACTTAATCCGGAATAAGCTGGAGCGCCGTCGGATTAAACCCGATTTAACCACGTACTTTTCTCGATCGAAACAACAGCACGCCCACACGAAGGTGAGTTCCAGATATTACAACATTCCACAAATTTAACATACACAAATAGTATCTTAAAGTTATTACAAACCAAGTTCGAATTTAAATCAGAGTATCAAAGTCTTGCAGCGGAATAAAAGTAGTTCATTGCAGCGGAAAACAAACTAACGACGATACAAGTAACACCATGCTGAAGCCTGCCACTGTGCTACTCCTCCCATTCCTCGGCAGAGGACGGAACCCACTCGATGTGCCATCCAGGGGGAACCTGGGTAGGCCAAGTCAAAGCATCGACTACCACATCCAACATTGTTCCTGTAAATTAATGCCACAAGCAAGGCTGAGTATACTAATACTCAGCAAGGCTTACCCGTCGGGTGTAAACTACATCACCGACATCTATACATGAGAGGCTTTTGGCTGGTGGGTTTGTTTGCCAAAAAGCAACTAAGAGTAGGTCCTTGCTTTCATGTTTTAGCATCATATTCTAGTAGATTTAACCATTCTAGATTAGCATCCTCTCTAAGCATACAAGTGGTGCAATACAAGTTATCTCATACAACAAGTTCATCAATCTCGAAATTCCACTTGTTACTCAATGCAGCAAGGCGGTCAAGCAGTCTCATTAACCGCGAGAAGCGGACAATTCGAACCGAATTTTGCTACCTGGCCAGGGGAAACCCAACACACACGGATAATGCTTGCTATAAAAGGTACAAGCACTTCCCAACCTTTCCCATCGATCCACAATTCGGAACCGGGTCCATTTCCTTAGGATAAAGGTTTACTGCTTCACTCACAGTCTCACGCATATATCCACAAGTGTACGGCAGGGGAAAACAAAGTTTCCAAGGAGAGATGGCTATCGGCCCTAGCTGCTTCAATCTGGTACCGGGCTTACCGACTCCCATATATCGGCATGCATGTGGTACGTTCAAAAACTTGACACACTCAACCACACGTTTCGACCTTAAATCAATTATCATACACGGACGGGAGATCTACATCTATCACCCCGCCCGTCAATCCTTATGATTCCAACATAAGTAAAGACAAGCAACTCCTATGTCTCGCGAGTGACAGGAAATCACTCGACTTGTAACGGACCTGGAGTATAAGAGCTAAGCTCACTCCAAAATTTAGCTAAATCTGAGCTACACAAAATTTATTAAAAATATTTCAAACTGCTACCTGCAGAAATGAAATAAATTCATATAAAATTGAAAATACATCCAAACCAGGAAATCTTCCTACCAGAGCTAGTCATAAGTTAAAGGAGGGCTTTGGCCAAGTGGTGGCTCAAAATAACCCTTGGACAGTCCTCAATAAATTTCTATCTAAAAACACATAACTATTTATTTGCTTGTCTAAACAGAGCAAAATTTCAGTTTTGCATTTGTAACAGATGTGCTAACAAGTTTTTAGTCCTCTGGAGAAAAATGGTGATTTTTCACTGCACAGATTATTTTTAACAATTTCTGGACTACAAAAAGACAGGAAACACATTTTAATTCATAACTGAAGCTACAGTTCATATTTTTAGGTCCCCTTTGGACACAAGGTGCCCAAAGTCACTACAAACAATATATCCAAAGATCAATCCTAGAGGAGCTCTGGATTTTAAATGGTGCACAAGTTTCAAATTTTACAATTTGAATTTTAATTCAAAAACGGTTCACCAAAAGTATATACATGCTTAAAGGATATTGGAGTTTACAGTCTCACGAGTCCAGGGAGTATTTTTGTGCATTTTTATGATTTTTTTACGATTTTTAACGGATTTTATAAGATTCGGGAAAACTAGATCTAGGTTTAAGAATCTTTTTACGCTGGAGGCCCTAGAACTTTCAAAACCTTACGAACAAGTCCCTGACTTTTGCGCAGAGGACCCTGGAACTAAAAGGGGAACGCGAACAAGTCCTTGGGCTCGTCGGCGTTGTTACGCCGGCGAAACGACGGCGAACTGGCTCGGGGGATGTTGGGGGAAATGGAGAGGAGCTCACCGCGAGTCGGTTGAGGTAGGTCTCGCGGTCGGAGATGAAGCGGCGCGGCTCGTCGACGTTGAGCGGCGGCGCGGTTAGCTCCGGCGACGTCGCTGGCGGTCTGCGGTGGTCGAGGCGGTGCGCGGACAGGCTCGTGAGCTTCACGGGACGATGGTGGAGCTCGTCGTGGGGTTCGTCTGCGGCGGGGATGGCCGGGGCATAGGGCTCGACGTGGAGGGGGGTGTTTGCGGTGTTAATGGCCGAGCGGTGGGGAAAAGTGTCGATTCACGGCGAGGGTGGCTCGATTCGAGATGGGGAGTGCTCGAGCAGCTAGCGGGGTGAGTGAGCGAGCTGCACGCGCAGGGGATTGGAAAGGGGTGGAGGGATTCGCGGTCGATTTGAGGTTGCGGCGGGGAAGCTCGAGCTCGGCTCAGGGTGTCCCAAGGTGGAAGACGACGGGAGCGAGCGCGGTGAAGTGGGAATGGCTACGCGTGGACTGAGGGGAAGGAGTGAGGGTGCTCAGTGAAGGGTTTGGGGTGCGCTAGGGGCACTGAGCGGCCTCGGGGGTGTGTGAGCGCGTGCACGGGCCGTCACGGTCGCCATTGATGGCGCGGCGAGCTCGGGCAGAGCGCGCGCACGGGATAGGACGTCGAAGATCGTCGCGGGGAGCAGTGGGAGATCTCCTACAGGGCCCTTGGCGCGGAGCGGGACGGAATCTACCGCGGGGAGGCACTGCGCGACGCGCGCGCGAGCGCGTGGCCACGGCGGCGCCCGACCGCAATGATGGCACTCCGCGGCGCGAGGCGAGGCGGGCGAACGACGGCGAGGTGACAGCTCGGGAGGGGTTGGACAAGCACAAGGCGACAAGCGCCACCCGACGCCGTGGCTCGGCCAGCTCGGCGCGGCCTCCGCCGCTCGCCGGCCACGTGGCGGCCGAGCTCCGGCCAGGCGCAGAGCGCGCCAGGGCCGAGCTGGCAGCCCCGGGGAGCTCCACCGCTACATTTGAATTTTCTCCAAAAATTTGAACTGAACGTGAAAAAGTGTGAAAATAAAAGTTGGAGTTGGAAAGGTGGGACACAACTTTCTTTTTGGGGTGAACCTGAAATTTCAAATTTTTCGAGCTCAAACAACCCAAATTCAAAAAGGTGCCCAGAACTGTATTTAGAGTTTTTGAGGGACTAAACTGCAAAATTTTCAAAAGTTCCAAACAGTGACTAGGCCTTATTTGTGATGAGAAACAACTTTTATTTTTTGAGATTTTCAAGTTTAGTACAAAATTTTTGAGATTTCAGTTGGGTATCAAACAACCCTTGTTTTTGAATTTCAAATTGAATTTTTGATGGATTTTTGAATTTCAACCCATAATTCCCTGTTACATTGGTTTTAAGTGTACTTTTGATCCTTTTGACATCTGAGATGTCACACCACGGTGAAACACTCCCATGTGGTGCAGCGCTCACCTGTCCCTGGGGGGAGATGTACTTCCAGATCCTTCTCTTGACAAGGTTCGCATGGACTGAGCATGACGTCTGGGGCCACATAGCGCCCCAAGATGCCTTCATATCTCAGAAGGCGCACCTTGGCGTGTGCCCTGACGAGGCTTTTCCACGCCTGACATCGCGCCAAGTCGAAGAACACTTG
The DNA here is from genome assembly GCA_015342445.1 of Digitaria exilis. Lineage (NCBI taxonomy): Eukaryota > Viridiplantae > Streptophyta > Magnoliopsida > Poales > Poaceae > Digitaria > Digitaria exilis. Next base: position 72,406 of record JACEFO010002639.1, read on the forward strand.
TGACGCATTCTTTAGACCGAAAGGGAGAGCTGACGCCTCATTCTTTAGTGAGTGTTCGTCGACCTTCTCAGCCGATTGGCCTTTTGGGCCGCATGACGAAGGCAAACCCGAGCGCTTTGCCCGGAGCGCTTGGGTTGAGTTGTCGCCACTGTCGGGGTGGTGCACGATTCGCTCACGCTCCACCCTGGACACTATGATTGAGCTTTAGGAGAAGGCGCTCACGGCACGTGTGGCCGTCGTAGCCCTACTCTCCGTCGACGGCACCGCCTGGCCACCCCGTGGGACATGTCCCGCATGGGTGGCCGTGCCGTCCGAGTTATTGACGAGGACGAGGCGTGGCACATCACCACGAGTGGCTGGCAGCTCATTCACGAGGAACTCGAGGCTGCCAAACTAGATGGTCGTGCCCAACCTGAACTGACAGTCACAGAGACCAGCAATCTCGCACCGGGTGTCGGCGAGGACGAAGAGGTGTGCAGGCCCCTACCTGGCGCGCCAACTGTCGATGGGTGGCACACGGGGTGCCTCACTATGGCAAGTGTAGATCACAGAACACGCATGTGTCGGTGGAGAATGGTTCAAGAGACGCAAGACACGGAGTTTATAGTGGTTCGGGAGAAATCCCTACGTCTAGTGAAGGTAGCTCGCAGTTGTATTGCTCTCTCGACGACGGATTACAAGGAAGGCTGGTTCAAGCCTTGGGTGTAGAATGCGTGTAGGGGACTAAGTGCTCTAGATATCGGGTATCCAGAATCGGAGCAACACACGTAGCTCTTTGCGATGTATGTCAGAGGGTCGAGGCCGAACATCAGAGACCAGTGGAAATGGGAAGAAGTGGGTATGGACATCATAACAGGTCTGCCCCCCACCCACACAAGTTATGACTCTATATGGGTGATCGTGGACCGATTGACGAAGGTGGCTCACTTTATTCTAGTGAAGACTGCATACTCCGGTGCCAAACTAGCAGAGTTATACATGGAGCGAATTGTATGTTTGCGTGCGGTACCGAAGAAGATAGTGTCAGACCGAGGCAATCAGTTCACTTCACACTTCTGGCGCAAGTTACATGAGTCTATGGATACGAAGCTTCATTTCAGTTCGGCTTATCATCCGCAGACAGACGGTAAGACCGAGAGGACAAATCAGATACTGGAAGATATGTTGAGGGCATGTGCATTACAGTATGGGAACAGTTGGGAGAAGAGTTTGTGCTATGTAGAGTTCTCGTACAACAACAACTATCAACAGAGTCTCAAGATGCCGCCATTCGAGGCCTTGTATGGGAGTAGGTGCAGGACACCGTTGTTCTAGAATCAGACTTGTGAAGGAAAGGTATTCGGACGTGAGGTCTTTAAGCGGGTAGAAGAGCAAGTGCAGGTAATCAGGCAGAATCTGGGCAGCTCAAACACGACAGAAAAGTTATGCAGATGTGAGACGTCGAGACCTTAGCTTCGAAATTGGTGACTTCGTTTACCTCATGGAGTCACCAATGAGGGGTGTGAAGAGATTCAATGTCAAAGGCAAGTTAGCACCTCGATACATTGGGTCTTTCAAGATTTTGGAACAGAGAGGTGAAGTGGCTTATCAGCTAGAGTTACCAGAGAAACTAGCAGGAGTGCACGATGTGTTCCATGTGTCTCAGCAGAAGAAGTGTTTAGAGGTGCCAGAGGAACAAATTCCGTCAGAAGAGTTGAATGTACAGGAGGACCTTACTTATGAGGTGTATCCGGTCAAGATCTTGGAGGAATCTAAGAGGGTCACCAGGAACAAAGTGATACGTATGTGTAAGGTTCAGTGGAATCGTCATTCAAAGGATGAAGCAACTTGGGAAAGGAAGGATGATCTCAAGGCAGAATATCCACATCTCTTCCAATCCACTTCCAAATCTCGAGGACAAGATTCATCTTAAGGGGGGTAGGTTCGTTACACCCTAAAAATGCCCTATTTAAAATTTAGGGAATAAATGGCTTTTTATATTCAAGTGCTCACGAATAATGTAGGAAAAATAAAATTTTGAATAATTTAAAGCAAATATAAGGTATAGAAATATTTATTGTGCATTTCATGCTGGTGCATTACTCCTTTATTGTTGCATTCAAATTTGAATTTGAATTTGAATTCAAGTCAGTGTTTAAGTTTGAAAAAGGAAAGAAAAGAGAAAAACAAAACCCTTTTTCTCTCTCACTCCTCTCTTCCAGCCCAGCCCATTCCTCCTCCCCTCTTCTCCTTTTCGCGTGGCCCAACTCTCTCTCTCCCTTTTGCGCAGCCCAGCAGCCAGCCCACCACCGCGCCAGCCCAGCAGAGCCGCACCCTCCCTCTCTACGCTGACAGGCGGGGCCCACCCGTCAGCTCCTCCTTCTACCTTGCGCCGCTGACAGACCGAGCCCGACCCGAGGCCTAGCTCGAGTCCGCCTCGCACACGAGCCGCGCCGCCTTCTGCTCCTTCTTGGCGCGGATGCCAATGCACCGCCTCCCCTCTATATAAGCGCGCCAGCAGACCCCCGTGACCCCCTTCGCCTCAAACCCTAGCAGTCGCCCTTGCCTGCGCCGCCGCCGCTGCAAGCCCTAGCTCACGCCGCCGCCGTTCCACCGCCTGATTGTCGCCAAGATCTCGCCTCGGAGCTTTGCCAGGTAGAGAGGAACACGCCGAGCCATCCCTCTCTTTCTCTCCCACTCTGTAGCGACCGGAATCGCTCACCGTCTGTAACACCCTAAAAATGCCCTATTTAAAAATTTAGTAAATAAAAGGATTTTATAATCAGGTGCTCATAAATAATGTAGGGAAAATAAAATTTTGAATAATTAAAAGTAAATATAGGGAATAGAAACATTATTGTTGCATTCATGCTAGTGCATTTATTTTTGATTGTTGAATTCAAATTTGAATTTGAATTTGAATTCAATAGAGTGTTTGAATAAAAGAAAAACCTTTTCTTTTTCTTCCCCCCCAAATCTTTCTCCTTTTCAGCCCAGTCGGCCCAATCCCTTTTTCCCCTCCCTTTTTCTTTTTCCTCCCGCAGCCCAGCCTTTCTCTCTCTCGCGCGGCCCAGCCAGCAGCCCAGCTCGGCCCAGCAGCACGCCAGCCAGCCCGCGCCGCGCTCACTCCTCTTGCCACTGACAGCCGGGCCCCACCTGTCATCCCCCTCCTCGCGCAGGCCGAGCCCGGACCAAGCTCGAGCTCGGGTCCCCTCTGCCCCAATCTGCGCTCGCTCTTCAATCGCAGCCCGAGCTTGGTGCACATGCCAAGGAGTCCCAGGACCCCTATTTAAGCGCCACCTCTGTCCCCACTCGACCCCTCCTCATGAACCCTAGCCAGCCGCGCTGCCGCAAACCCTAGCCGAGCGCCGCTGCTGCTAACCCTTCGCTCCACCACCCCATTAACGAAGGGAACCAGCTGCACAGTTTCGTGGTAAGCTGGGGAACACGCCGAGCCCTTCCTCTCTCTCTCTCTCTCTCTTTCGCTCTGCAACATGCGCTCGACCTCGCCGGAGTTCTCGAGCCGCCGCCGCTCGTCGCTAGCCTTCACTGCCGCACGATCCTCGAGCACAACCCCCAAAACCGATTCCCCACCTCCTCCTCTCTCTCCCAGGCCAATCACGGCGAGATTTGGAGCTTCCTAGCCCCGGATTGGCCCAACGCCGGCGAGCCCTCACCGTGGGAACAGGCGGTGCCGCCAACTCCGGCGAGTCGAACCGTCCAGTGTGCCCACAACCATCCGATCTCAATCCAATGACTCGAGTTAGATCTAATCTGAGTCAACCCAGTGCATACCGATCCACCATGGTGTTTTTGCAAAAGAGCCCCTGACGTTTCTGAAAATAAACCCACGATCCACATCTATTCAAAAGTATTTATAAAATAGTCCTTTTTCTTTCGGTTTAGCCCCTGCATTTTTGTAAAATAGAACCCACCATCCTGATTGGCAGTTTTACCCATAGACCCTCGGGGTTTTATACGAAATTATGTTTTAGGTCCCTAGTTTCTTTCAAAAATACCCCTCGAAGCCTAAAACTCTCACCAGCAAGCCCCTGGAGCCCGTTTTAAGCGTAGTTTCTTCGTTTTAACTCCGATTTGAGTGATTTCCGTGCTCACGTGTTTGTAGTAAAGCGTACAGTAACTCTAAAGCCTTCTTTTCATCTTTTGTTTATGTTTGATGTACTGTTGTAATTAAATGCCTTGTTTGCATGTATGTGTGGATGCTTGTGTGATGATCGATGTGAGTAGTTGACGAGTCGTTTGAGTTTGCCGACGATCCCGTTCCCGAAGAGCAGGTGCAGCAGCAGTCTGCTGAGGAAGGCAAGTATAACACGGACAATCCTTGTTACCCATACACATTTTAAATCATATGTTCACATGCATGTGTCTAATATTGATATACACTAAGGATGTTCCTAGTCTTAACCTTATTCCTTGTTTACCCGGGTTATATGCATTATGGATAGTATTTGCTATGCGCTGCAACCAACATTTATTTTAATGCTAATATTGAATTAGTGGTTCACTTCAATGATGATAAAAAGATGCTTTTTAGCAACATGGTTCGGGGAACTAGAGCATGTGCTTCGTGCTTTGTTCTAGTGTGTCTATAAGGTTTGGTCTAGGGAATTAGAGCATGTGCTCCGTGCTTTGTTCTAATGTCTCTCCGTAAGGTCCGATTCTTAAAGCGGCAACGCAGGAACTTGTTCGCTGCCATTGGAACTATAATGGCTCTAGTCTTGGATAATTAGCTTGTACATCTCTAGCTCGACAGTGGTTACCAAAAGGTGTATGTGGGGAGCATGGGTGAGAGTATAGTTTGATCCATCGAGGACGGATTTATCCGTTGGCTATGTCTCATTAGGCAAAGTCCCGTGATGTAAGCGCCCGATGTACGGTAGCTTCACACGTTGCGATGAATACGCTCTCGCTCTAGACACCATTGACCCCCTCACGTTGCACCCTGAGCGTACATCAATCTCGATGCCTTGGGTTATGCTGCCTATGTTGAACCAATACGGCTACTCTGCTTGTTAGGGTGTTTTGTGAAAGTCCTCGTAGCATAAGTTCTTTTGGATTTATGCGACCGGTGGGTAAAGGGCGAAACCTCTGCAGAGTGTTGATCTATCATGATAGCTGTGCTTACGGATACGAGCGACCTGGATCCTTTTTTATTAGAAGATGATGTTAGTGGTTGATGTTGGTTTATTCTATAATTACTTATATATTGCTATTAATGGGTTCATTCTTGGGTTCTAATCATTTGTAGTAAATTGGATGATAATAAAATGAAACAACTAAAAGTGCTAATGCAGTATAACCATGTCAAGCCTTTGTTCTTGCATAACGCGTGTTATACTTGTTAAGTAAGATGGTTTACTTACACTTGCAACTTTTCAACAAAATCCCAGATGGGTAACACATGGAGCATTGTATGATCAGTCGCTTGCTGAGTTTCCGGAGGATCTGCCATACTTCTAGCTGTGTTCAACCAGTCGGTGTCCCTGTGGACTTGAGGCTCTACTAGTTATGAAACGTTTGCTATTATTAAGACTTCCGCTGTGTTATTTGTTTACGACTATGTCTTGTGTTGAACTCTGATGTAAACTATTTTGTTTCGAGCATTGTGTTCTCTATGTTCCATATTTGTAATCTATATATGTTCTGTGGACATCCTGGGCACACATATGGAAGCATTCGGGTTTCTTGGAAATCTGGGTGTTACACCGTCGACCCTCGTCCACCGTCGTACGTCGCCAGCTGCCTCCGTCGCCCGAGCCTCGAGCACATCTCCCAAAATGGGTTTGCCGTTGTCCCCTCTCTCTCCAGGGCCAAGCGCGGTGAGATTTGGTGCCCTGTAGCGCCGGATTTGCTCAGCGCCCGCGAACTCCCGGCCACGCGCCACCGCCAGCCGCCAACTCCGGCGATCTAGAAGCCCCAACGCACCAGAGCCGTCCAGATCCGATCCGACAGCCTAGATCGAACATGCGTTGAGTCAACCCAGGTCGCCATGATAGTTTTGCAAAAGAGGCCCTCTGTTTTTCGAAAATCAACCGGCAGTCCCAGCCAGTTCAAAAATAATTACAGTTTAGTCCTTTTTCTTTCGGTTTAGCCCCAGTGCTTTTGAAAAATAGTGGCCGTCGTCCTAGATGGCAGTTTTACCGATAGACCCTCGGGTCTTTTAGAAATTATGGTTTAGGTCCCTGGTTTCTTTTAAAACACCCCTGGAAGCCTAAAACTCCGATTTAAGCCCTAGAGCCCGTTTTAAGCGTAGATTCTTTGTTTTAACTCCGATTTGAGTGATTTTTGCGCTCATGTGTTTGTAGTGAAGCGTACAGTAATTCTAAAGCCTACTTTTCATCATTTGTTGATGTTTGGTGTACTGTTCTAATTAAATACCTTGTTTGCATGTATGTGTGGATGCTTGTGTGGTGATCGATGTGAGTAGTTGACGAGCCGTTCGAGTTCGCTGACGATCCCGTTCCCGAAGAGCAGGTGTTGCAGCAGTTCGCTAAGGAAGGCAAGTATAACACGAACTATCCTTGTTACCTATACACCTTTTAAATCATATGTTCATATACATGTGTCTAATATTTTTATACACTAAGGATGTTCCTAGTCTTTACCTTATTCCTTGTTTACCCGGGTTTAATGCATTATGTTTAGTATTTTCTATGCGCTGCAACCAACATTTATTTTAAAGTTAATATTGAATTAATGGTTCACTTCAATGTTGACTAAAAGATGCTTTTTAGCAACATGGTTTGGGGAACTAGAGCATGTGCTTCGTGCTTTGTTCTAGTGTCTCTATAAGGTTTGGTCTAGTGAACTAGAACATGTGCTTTGTGCTTTGTTCTAGTGTCTCTCTGTAAGGTCTGGTTCTTAAAGCGTCAAACCAGGAACTTGTTCGCCGCCGTTGGAACTATAATGGCTCTGGTCTTGGATAATTAGCTTGTACATCTCTAGCTGGCCAGTGGTTACCAAAAGGCGTATGTGGGGAGCATGGTTGAGAGTATAGTTTGATCCATTGAGGATGGATTTATCCATTGGCTATGTCTCGTTAGGCAAAGTCTCGTGATATAAGCGCCTGATGTACGGCAGCTTCACACATTGCAATCATTGCGCTCTCGCTCTGGATGCCATTGACCCCCTCACATTGTGCCCTAAGCATAGGTCAATCTCGATGCCATGGATTATGCTGCCTATGTTGAACCAAAACGGCTATTGTGCTTGATAGGGTGTTTTGTGAAAGTCCTCGTAGCCTAAGTTCTTTTGGATTTATGGGACCAACGGGTAAAGGGCGAAACCTCTGCAAAGTGTTGATCTATCATGATAGTCGTGCTCGTGGTTACGGGCGGCCTGGATCCTTTTTTTATTAGAAGATGATGTTAGAGGATGATGTTGGTATATTTTATAATTATTTATTCATTATTATTAATGGGTTTATACTTGGGTTTCTACTTACTTGTAGTAATTTGGATGATAATAAAATAAAACTACTAAAAGTGTTAATGCAGTTTAACTGTGTCAAGCCTTTTATTCTTGCATAACCCGTGTTATACTTGTTAAGTAAGATGGTTTACTTACACTTGCAACTATTCCACAAAATCCCGGATGGGTAACAGGTGGAGCATTGAATGATCAGTCGCTGGCTGAATTTCCGGAGGATCTGCCGTACTTCTAGCTGTGTTCAACCAGTTGGTGTCCCTGTGGACTCGAGGCTCTACTAGTTATAAAACGTTTGCTATTATTAAGACTTCCGCTGTGTTATTTATTTAAGACTATGTCTTGTGTTAAACTCTGATGTAAACTATTTTATTTCGAGCATTGTGTTCTCTGTGATCCATATTTGTAATCTATATGTGTTTTGTGGACATCCTGGGCACACATATGGAAGCATTCGAGTTTCATGGAAATCTGGGTGTTACATAAATAAATTTCTTTTTATATTCAAGTGCTCATAATTAATATAGGAAAAATATAATTTTTGAAGAAATAAAAGAAAATATAAGGTTTAGAGACACTGTTAATGCATTGCCTTAGCGCCGTCACCGTGCTATTAGTTCACGTATCACCTTCAGAGTGGTCCAAGTGTCCTTTTGGGCCTGGACATGTTTCGTGTTATCATTGGTCCACGTGTCCATTCAGGCCTGGACATATTTCGTGTTCTCATTGATCCACATGTCCAATCAGGCTTGGACATGTTTTGTGTTCTCATTGGTCTACGTGTCCATTCAAGCCTGGACATGTTTTGTGTTCTCATTGGTCCACGTGTCCACAGAGGCATTGACACATGTCTAAGTTTTTATGGTGCACGTGTTATCCAACCATTCGCCTATATCTCGGTTTTGCCCCTAGACACTTGTCAACTTACAAATGGTCTACATGTAAGTCCAGAATTGGTCCATTTCTCACTTGGCGTAAAGTGTCCAGGTTTCATCATGGACCATTCAAAATAGAATTTAGCAGATTTTAAATCAGAAGCTAATACAGTAGCTAGCAATTTATATTATAGCAGACTTCAAATAGTTCTTCATGACACCAGTAGAGCTCATGACCAAATAATAGCTCAACCCACTAGGGATAAGGGGCTGAGATGATAGTTCCACACACAAAATAATGGATCAGGGCTAAGAAGATAATAGTTCCTCGCACGTATCAGGGCTCGGAATAGTGCCATAACACTGGGTTGTTGGATAGCCGTTGGATGACCTCTTCCTGATCAAGCTTCATCTTCAGGAGCGCAGCCCATGTTGTCGCATTGTCCTTCTTCGTTACTTCAATTTGTTCCTCGAGGGTAGATGAACCTTCTACTTCACCAGCAAGTTGAGAACGGGGCGCATCTTCACCACATGACCAAGACCTGGAGGAGCAATCCAGTATATCAGCATTCTTCAAAAATGTGCCACTAGAGCAGCTATTGGAGCTGTCTTGCAATGGTGGTGTCCCGGCAGCAACGGCTTCTGCCCGCGGAGCTACCATTGGCCATGGTTTGGTTGGAGAGATGAGTTATTAAGAGAAAAGAAAAAGAGACAAATAAGAAGGTCATTTGACCAAAGTCAAAAATTTGACTAAGACTTGGATAGTTTGGGAGCCAAGAGTTTCTAAATTCAGTTTATAAGCTAAGGGACTTGGTTTCCAAAACTTTTGGGTAGATGCCTCAATCAAATGAAAGAAAGAAAAGAGAAATGGCACTATTCATGGTCTGAAAATAGGACTTGATCATATTCAGGCTTGAGCTGTTTGGGCATAATGAGCAGCCGGATCTGTTTGTTTTCTGAGCTGGGTGTTAAAAAGGAAGTTGTTTAGTGAAGTGTTTGTGACAACTTTTGTTTTTGGACTAGACCAATACAATAACTGTATCCAGGAGAAAATCGAGGGTTAAGTTTGTATCAGGAAATGGTTTCAGTGAAATTCAGAGAAATTCAGCTGAACTGAATTTGTGAGATTTGAGCTCGATTTTGAAGTTTTCTGTAAAAACTTCCAACTATGAAGTTGTACTTCAGAATGTGAATTTCAATCTTGTTTTTGACACCTTATGCATGTTCTGTTCAAGTCTAGAGAGTAATTTGAGAAATGCAGTTAGCAGCTCTGATTTTGAGAAGTGTTGAGGCTGATACTTTGAGGCTCACAATCAACCCCAATCTTTGCTCAAATGGATCAAGTGCCAACACAAGAAATGAAATTCAATGTGTCAGCTACAAGTTTGTTTTTGGGAGTCTGGAATGTTACAATGTAAATTTCGGAGAAAAGTGGAGTTCAAATCTCAGGTTTGGAGCTGTTTTTGGGGAAAGCTGACGTCGGTCAGCTGCTATGCAGCATGCCGCCGGCGGTGGCAAGTCGGTTCGCCGGCCACGCATCGTCTTTGCTCGGAGCCAGCTCAAGAGAAGGCACAACAGGAGGTGGCAAGCGACGGCTGCATCGACTCACAGTTAAAGCGTCGTCGTCGACCTTCTTTTCCTCTCTTTCACCTCGCCGTCGTTTCTCTTTCACCTCGGTCTCCGGCAAGCCGCAGCTCGGCCGCCGCCGTCCGAACCTCCCCATCCAGTTCCTCTCCACCAAAAGCTTTGCCTTCACTTCCTCTTTGGTTTCCGCTAGCCCTCATCCTTCGTCCACCTCTCCACAGCTCGGCGCAACCTCTTCTTCAACCTCCTCGCCGTCGTCTTGTGGGGTAAAAGCTCGGTCGCCATGGATGATGGTGTTGCCGTGGTTTTGTTCCAGGTTTGAGAGTGTAGAAGGGTTGCTCGTGTGCTGTAGAGTGGGTTGGTGGGGGTTGTTGGCCAGGGAAGCCTCTGTGTCGGCTGAGAACGTCATTCGCCGCCGTGGCACTCGTTTGCCATGGCCGGCGCACGTGGCCAGCCTTGCTCAGGCCTCCTCCGGCCGAGCTGTTGCGCGCGCTAGGCGCAGTAGAGCCTGCTATTGCTCGCAAGGGGGTTCTTCGTCATGGTTGTGCTTCGTGCACGTTCCCAGACGCTCGCCGCCGTCCGCGCCGAGACCGCAGGCGCCATGGCCATCGCGCAAGGTCGAGGCATTAGGAGTGGCCCTAGTGCGTGTTGGTGGTCGTGTTAGCTTTGTGTTGGATCGCTGGTTTTGGTGAGCTCGTTGCTAGAGTCGATCTCGCCGGAGGTTGCCCGGCTTGGGTGGCGCCGCCATGCGTCGCCGCCTGGGTCGCCGTAGTGCTAGGGTTAGTGTTTTGCCGCGGGAATGCTAGGCTAGATGGGTGCGTGGTTGCGAGGGGTAGCCTTAGAGCTAGGTGTCGTCGTTGGGGGACCTCGCCGCCGGCGAGCAGTCGATAGTCAGTGCCGCCGAAGCCCGGTCCACGCCGGTGCTCTGTTCTGGCGTGGGCAGGGACCCCGGGGAAGAAGAGAAAAAAGTTCAGGGGGGGGTTTGCATGAAAGCCAAATAGGTTTTTAGATTTATATTTAAATTTATGTTTTCCACTCTTTTATTTATATAAAATCATAGAAAAATCAGAAAAATGTGAAATCAATTTTCATAGCTTCCTTAGGTTATCCTTGTTATTCTAAAAATGTTAAACCTTTTAACTTGTGCTGTTTAGAATTTAATAAGAACTTCATATTTTGGAGTTTAATAGTAAAAATGTTTAGGATATTTATAAAAATAATTAAAAATCTGACTTATGCTTTATAATCACAAATAAAGGAAAGGAAGGGTTTTATGCCTTTGGTAGTTGTTTTTGGAACACTTAATAATTCTTCTTCAACAAATATAAAATAAATAAGGACCATTTCGCCCAAGAAAAAAATGTAGGATTTTCATTTGAAAATAGGTGGGTTTGTCGTGTTGGCTTGCAACTTTATCGAGAGATAAAGTTTTGTGTGTTCTGTTTTAAAAATTTGTTGCATCTCTTTCCCTGACTTGCATTTCATGTTAGAACCCGAAGCATTGGAAGTGGAGTACATTGAACTTCCCGAAGAACGAGTCCAGTACGAGGAAATTCTGGTGGTAGCTCTGGAGTCCGAAGAAGTTGTTGACGCTGGTAACCTTTTTGGGACTCAAGGCAAGCCCCGGAGCATTTCTACCTATTTATTTTATAATTTACACAGGTCCAAATATTATGCTTCTATGTTGCATTAGGTTAGGAATTGGTTGAAACCCCTGATGCATGATAAAATCCTTGGTAGAAATAACCACCTAGTCAAGAACTTGATTAGTACTATCTACCATGCTATGCTTAGAAAGGTTAACTAAAGATGATAATCTAGGCTACACTAATCTCTCATGAATCAAAGAAGTATGTAAGGTTAAAGTAGTGGGCAGAAGTTAGAAAAAGAGATTGAGAAAGCTCGATCTAGTAGTCTGCCTGCTTGATTAAATGAGTAAGGACCGATCCGTTGTCTTAACTAAGGATCAAGTGATTTCTACCTGATTTCTTACTGGGTTATGGGACCAGTTAAGACAATTAGATTAGTTGGTTCAATGGTTGGAAATATCGCTTACCCGTGCTTGCTGAGTCGGAGAAGGGCGGGGTCGTAGCTAGTAACTCACGGGGTGGTCGCCCGACATGGGGCCCATGTGGGGGTGCGTTCCTGGGTTTGAGTAAGGATATTTCCGGTCTTTGGCCTAGCTGATCGAAAGGTTGTTGCGTGCAGCCGGTGCAGCTGTACGTGACTGGGAGCTAGGTATCTCCTGCAGGATGTAAATATGAGTGCACTTGATCAACTGTTAAACATCGTAGAGGAAACAAGTTGAACAATATGAGGTTGTTTTAAAATGATGTTTGAGCCTAGAACCACCTGTATGAAAAAGTACTTTATAATGTAGTTGAATAAGTAACAATTCAATTGAGCTAAAAGCTGCCAATTAAGGACCAACCATCAGTAAGCCTTTCTTGCAAAAAGAGTTAAGTCAGCCAAAATCCACTCAAAGGCCCATTCATAATTCCCTTGAGAGTATTTTCTTTGATAAGGCGGGTATGTCTTGCTGAGTACCTTCGTACTCAGGGTTCTCTCCTTGTTGTTTTCCAGAGGATACTCCGCAGCAGGAAGACGAGGAGGAGATCCAGAAGCCCTAGAGCATCAGTTGGTCCCAGATGTCTCTAGACGAATAAAGTTATCTTGTGTTGTAATATGACTTAATAGTTGCCTAAACCAGTATGTATTAAGCTCTTAGTACCTTAACCTGCATCTAAGGTTGTTTCAAACTCTGTTTGTAATAATTCGTACCTTTCCGTATTTATGTAAAAAGGTAATGCCTGTAGTGTTTCCCATCGTGGAATTGATCCTGAGCTATGGTTGAATGAAAGTTGTCAGTGGATGATTCGGGATGTCCCGAAGACACTCGACGGACTACCGGGTTTAAACTGTTTGAAGTGCGTTTGCTGATATTGTCCTGATTTGGGCGATTAGGCGCACTTGAGCCAGTTTAAATTGGACGGTTCTGCCACAACTGGTATCAGAGCCATAGGTTGAGATAATTAATGGGCATTGCATCTTTTTAGCTTCTGGGACCCTATTTTATACTAAAAAAAGGTTGTGTCGTTAGGTGGCAGTAGTCTAATGTTTGCTGTTTTGCAGATGCTGACTGTTTAGTATGTCGATAGATACGATAGTATTCTATGATTAGGGAGAGTTATACGATGCCACCAAATTTTTACACGTGTGTGATATGTGTCTGTAAGGGCGTAGAAAAACGCTGCATCATATGCATTGCATGTTTTCAAAACTTTTCTTTGGGGTTTTGGTGTGTGCCGTTGTTGACCTCTGTTGTCTTGGCAGATGGAGTACATGGAGCATACGGATCAGGATGGCTTCACCCAGGGATGTTACCATGATCGGCCCGGGTTCACTAGCGTTCTTTGGCAGATCTTGCAGGAGAAGGGCTTTGAGAAGCCACCGCTCTACTTCTGGAAGCAGTTTGATACTGTGCAGCAGGTGGGGTGCACTGTGTATGTGCAAATTCTAGAGTCAGAAGACCATGCTAAGTGGAAGCTGGATGAGACTCGAGTTCAGGGCTTTGAGTTTGAGGATACTGTTTAAACCGCGGCCCTGGCAGCTCTCACTGATTTGTGTCAGAAGAACAAGTTTGAGATAGGTACAAGCTCTGCCAGACTCTTTTCCCTACAAAATCAGGAAGATGAGACATGGAAGCGGTGAGTCAAAGCTTTGCAGAACAAATCAAGAATAGAAAGTGATGTGGTTTCAGCATCTTTAGTGGATTATATGGTGTCTTTGTTCAATCTTCTTCAGATATGCCAGAAGAGTTATCAACGGCAGAGCGAAAAGAACATGGATTTCAAGATGAAGATTTTGGGAATGAAGGCTGCTCTGGAAGAGTCTCAGCAGGCTATGTTTGATAGGGAGCATGAGATGGAAAGGTCCATGAGGGACCTAGTTCGTAAGATTGAGGAGAAGGATGCCGAGCCACAGCATCTTAAGGAGGTCGGGGCGGAGACTTCAGCTACACATCATGAGGCTATGGAAGCTAATAATCGTGAGATACAAGCTCGGATTTCAATGCAGCAGGATGAGATTATGGCTCTTAGGACTGCTTTGGAGCAATATGAGCATCTTGTAGCAGCGGCCAATCAACCAAATGAAGTACCACTGTAACACCTAGATTTCCAAGAAATCTGAATGCTTTCATATGTGTGCCTAGGTTGTCCATAGAACACATATAGATTACAATATTGAATCACAGAGAACACAATGCTCGAATAAAATAGTTAACATCACAGTTTAACACAAGACATAGTCTTAAACAAGTAACACAGCGGAAGTCTTATTAAAAGCAAACGTTTCATAACTAGTAGAGCCTCAAGTCCACAGGGACACCGACTGGTTGAACACAGCTAGAAGCACGACAGATCCTCCGGAAACTCAGCAAGCGACTGATCGTTCATTGCTCCATCTGTTACCCATCCGGGATTTTGTTGAATAGTTGCAAGTGTAAGTAAACCATCTTACTTAACAAGTATAACACGAGTTATGCAAGAACAAAAGGCTTGACATGGTTAAACTGCAATAGCACTTTTATTAGTTTCATTTTATTATCATCCAAATTACTACAAATGAGTAGAAACCTAAGTATAAACCCATTAATAATAATGTATAAATAATTATAGAGTATTCCAACATCAACCTCAACATCATCTTCTAATCAAAAAGGATCCAGGCCGCTCGTAACCGTGAGCACGGCTATCATGATAGATCAACACTCTGCAGAGGTTTCGCCCTTTATCCGCTGGTCACATAAATCCAAAAGAACTTATGCTACGAGGACTTTCACAAAAGACCCTAACAAGCACAGTAGCTGTTTTGGTTCAACATAGGCAGCATAACCCAAGGCATCGAGATTGACGCACGCTCAGGGCGCAACGTGAGGGGCTCAATGGCGTCCAGAGCGAGAGCGCAATCATCGCAACGTGTGAAGCTGCCGTACATCGGGCGCTTACATCATGGGACTTTGCCTAACGAGACATAGCCAACGGATAAATCCGTCCTCGATGGATCAAACTATACTCTCACCCATGCTCCCCACATACGCCTTTCGGTAACCGCTAGCGAGCTAGAGACGTACAAGCTAATTATCCAAGACCAGAGCCATTATAGTTCCAATGGCGGTGAACAAGTTCTTGGGTTGCCGCTTTAAGAACCGAACCTTATGGAGAGACATTAGAACAAAGCACGAAGCACATGTTCTAATTCCCTAGACTAAACCTTATAGAGACACTAGAACAAAGCACGAAGCACATGCTCTAGTTCCCCGAACCATGTTGCTAAAAAGCATCTTTTAATCATCATTGAAGTGAACCATTAACTCAATATTGACAATTAAATAAATGTTGTTCGCAGCACGTAGCAAATACTAACCATAATGCATGTAACCCGGGTAATCAAGGAATAAGGTAAAGACTAGGAACATCCTTAGTGTATAACAAAATTAGACACATGCATATGAACATATGATTAAATGGTGTATAGGTAATCAAGGATTGTCCATGTTATACTTGCCTTCCTCAGTGAACTGTTGATGCACCTGCTCTTGGGAACGGGGTCGTCGGCGAATTCGAACGGCTCGTCAACTACTCACATCGATCACCACACAAGCATCCACACATACATGCAAACAAGGCATTTAATTAGAACAGTACACCAATCATAAACAAATGATGAAAAGAAGGCTTTAGAGTTGTTGTACGCTTTACTACGAACACATGAGCGTGAAAATCACTCAAATCGGAGTTAAAGCGAAGAAACTACGCTTAAAACGGGCTCTATGGGCTTGCTGGTGAGACTCTTAGGCTCCCAGGGGTGTTTTTGAAAGAAACCAGGGACCTAAAATATAATTTCGTATAAAAACCCGAGGGCTAACGAGTAAAACAACCATCTAGGATGGCGGGCACTATTTTTCAAAAGCGCAGGGGCTAAACCAAAAGAAAAAGGACTAAACTGTAACTATTTTTTAATAGAGGTGGACCGCGGGTTGATTTTCGAAAAAGACAGGGGATTATTTGCGAAACTTCCAGGACGCGGCTGAGGGATGACATCGGCTGACGTCACGGTCTACTGTGCCGTGGACCGGCCGTAGACCGCGGTCGATTGGGGCCGTTTGGTCACCGGAGTTCGGCGGCGCGTCCGGCTCCGCGGCGGAACCTCGCCGGAATCGAGCACCGCCGACGCTATAGAGCTCCAAAGCTCGTCGCGCTGGGCTTGGGAGAAAGAGGGGAAGATGGGGATTCGATTTTGGGGTTTGTGGTTGAGGATTGCACGGCGGCGCGGGGTGGCGTTGAGCGGCGGCAGGCGGGGTTCGACGGCATGGTCGTGCAAGCGTGCTGGGGCAGGAAGAAGCGGGAGAAGAGGCTCGGCGAACTACTCACCACACGACGAAGCTCCGGGGCAAGCTCTTGGCGACAATGAGGCGACGAAGCGGGCGTTTGGTGACGCGATGGCTCGAAGCTTGCGGCGGCTAGGGTTTGGCGCGTAGGGGCTTCGTGGAGCGGGGGCGACGCTTATATAGGGGCGGCGGGGAGCCCTCGGCGTGCGCGCCAAGCCAGGACGCGGCTAAGGATCGAGCGTGAGGCGGAGTCTGGCTCGGATCGAACTCGATCTGGGCTCTGCTGTCAGCGGCGAGAGGAGGAGGATGACAAGTGGGGTCGGCCTGTCAACGGCGGGAGGAGGAAGAAGGGCTGACCGGTGGGGCCCGGCTGTCAGCGACGCAAAGGGGAGAAAGGCGGGCTGGCGCGGTGGTGGGCTGGCGGAGCTGGGCTGCTGCGCTGGCCGAGCTGGGCCGCGCAAAGGAGAAAGGGAGGGAACTTGGGCCACGCAGGAAAAGGAAGAGAGGGGAAGGAGAAGAGATTGGGCTGGGCCGAAAGAGAGAGGGAAAGAGTTTTCGGTTTTTTTAAACACTCATTTGAATTCAAATTCAAATTTGAATCCAACAATCAAAAAGGAATGCGCCAGCATGAATGCAACAATAATGTTTCTATTCCTCATATTTTCTTTTATTTTTCTCAAAATTTTATTTTCCCTATATTAATTATGAGCACATTAATATAAAAAACCATTTATTCACTATTTTCAAAAGAGGCATTTTTAGGGTGTTACAAATCTTCCCCCCTTAAATGAATCTCGTCCTCGAGATTCGGAAGTGGATTGGAAGAGATGTGGATATTCTGCCTTGAGATCAACCTCCCTTTCCCATGTTGCCTCACTTTGTTCCTGGTGACCCTCTCGGACTCTTCTAAGATCTTGATTATGTACTATTCATAAGTATGATCTTCCTGCACATTCAGCTCTTCTATCGGAATCTGTACCTCTGGCACCCGTAAGCACTTTTTCAGCTGGGACACATGGAACACATCGTGCACTGCCAATCTCTCTGGTAACCCTAACTGATAAGCTACTTCGCCTCTCCGTTCCAAAATCTTGAAAGGTCCAATGTATCGAGGTGCTAACTTGCCTTTGACATTGAATCTTTTCACACCCCTCATTGGTGACACCTTGAGATATACGAAGTCGCCAATTTTGAAGCTGAGATCTCGTCGCCTCACATCTGCATAACTTTTCTGCCATGTCTGAGCTGCCCTCAGATTCTGCCTGATAAGCTGCACTTGCTCTTCTGCCTGCTTCAAGACCTCAGGTCCAAATACTTTACCTTCTCCAGTCTGATTCCAGAACAACGGTGTCCTGCACTTCCTTCCATACAAAGCCTCAAACGGCGACATCTTGAGACTCTGTTGGTAGCTGTTGTTGTACGAGCACTCTGCATAGCACAAACTCTTCTCCCAACTGTTCCCATATTGTAATGCACATGCCCTCAACATATCCTCTAGTATTTGATTTGTCCTCTCGGTCTGACCGTCTGTCTGCGGATGGTAAGCTGAACTGAAGTGAAGCTTAGTATCCATGGACTCATGTAACTTGCGCCAAAAGTGTGAAGTGAACTGACTGCCTTGGTCTGACACTATCTTCTTTGGTACCCCATGCAAACATACAATCCGCTCCATGTACAACTCTGCCAGTTTGGCACCGGAATAAGTAGTCTTCACCGGAATAAAGTGAGCCACCTTCGTCAATCGGTCCACGATCACCCATATAGAGTCATAACCTCTCTGTGTGCGGGGCAGTCCTATTATAAAGTCCATACCCACTTCTTCTCATTTCCACTCTGGTATTTTCATAGGCTGAAGCAAACCTACCGGTCTCTGATGTTCGGCCTTGACTCTTTGGCATACATCGCAAAGAGCTACGTGTGCTGCCACATCTCGCTTCAAACCATACCACCAAAATCTTTCCTTGAGGTCCAAGTACATCTTGGTACTTCCTGAGTGAATGGAATATGCTGACTCGTGTGCCTCTCGTAAGATAACATCCTTGATATGCTGCTGATCTGGCACCACTATTCTGTTACCATACCACACTGTTCCTTGATCATCCAATCGGAATCCTAGCGCTTTATCTATCCCCACCTTCTTAATCAATTCCTTGATTTCCTCATCCTCCAATTGACCTTTTTGGATCTCCTTTTCCAGAGTTGGCTCCACTTCTGGCTCAGTCACGTTGGCTACCATACCCAAGTTCAAGCGTTCGAATTCCCAGCTAAGCTCTTCGGGTAAATTCTGACTCGTCAGCACATTCACATAACTCTTTCTACTCAAAGCATCGACCACCAAGTTAGCCTTTCCTAGATGGTAATGAATCTCCAGCTCAAAGTTATTGATTTTCTCAAGCCAACGGTGTTGCCTCATGTTCAAATCGGATTGCGTGAACACATACTTGAGACTCTTGTGGTCGATATAGATGTCACACTTATGCCCAAGCAAATAGTGCCTCCAGATTTACAAAGCGTGAACCACAGCTGCCAATTTTAGACCATGTGTCGGATAATTCAGTTCATGTCTCCTCAACTGTTTGGATGCATATGCCACAACTCTGCCCTCCTGCATGAGTACACATCCCAATCCTTGACGAGACGCATCACAATAGACTGAGAAGTTCTTAGGTACATCTGGCAGTACCAATACCGGTGCAGTGGTCAACCTTTTCTTCAACTCTTCAAAGCTAGCTTGGCACTCCGGTGTCCATAAGAACTTAGCATTCTTCTCTAGCAACGATGTCGTGGGCTTGGCATTCCTGGAGAATCCCTCAATGAAACAAAGATAATAACCTGCCATTCTGAGGAAACTCCCAACTTCGCTAACTGCTGTGATAGCACCCAATTTAGAACATCTCTAACCTTCTTCGGATCAACTGCTACTCCTCCGTTTGACAATACATGACCCAAGAATGATACCTCTGTTGGCACTTCTTAACGTCAATTCTTAAATCAACGTAAGAAGGTACTCGATTTATAATGTCGCTCTGAGAAAGAGATTTTGCAAGCGCACAGAATATATCGGTGTAGCATTTCACCTTGGGGAAACCCAGGGTATCGTATTTATATTTCCGCAGGGAAGCCTTTGTTAAAGAGAATTGATGAATAATGAGATAGATCTTTCCAGAAATAAACACTCAGTAATCTCAGGGGGATAAATACACCTAAGTGTAGGATAATGGTCAAATGAATGACCGAATAGAAGGTCTGAATGACCAGCGACACACGCGCAGGAGCCTCAAATCTATAGAAAAGGAAAGATGCTAGGACAGACCGGACTTATAGGCTTTCTACTCAGAGCTAAGCCACTATAATCTTAAACCCATAACAGAGCTTGCTTCGATGACTGCAGCGGGGGGAACTCAGACTGGGATGAGAGAGGGGTTCCCCTAGGCCCAGCAACTTGTTGACGCAAAAATCGGGAAAGACCTTCACACGCTAGCACATGAAATCGGTTGTGACCGTGAATAACTGGGCGTGCCAGTCAATTTGACCTGTTAATTGACAAGGGATAAAACCGTAAAATACTAGAGCGTATCGGCTGGTATTCCGATTAGCTCTATAGGTAGAATCGGCAGATGCTCTCCGATCTGGTAAATAATGAATCGGCTTGGACAACCGATTCAGAGCAAAGCTATGCGAGATCACTAAAGCGTAATCTAACAAGCTAAGCAGAGCAGCACTTGGAACAGATCTGGTCGGCTGTGATAAGAGATACAACGAGATAACATAGGTAAAAGCCGACCAAAGTGTGTACCAAGCTGGATAAAGGTTGAATAAAATCTAAACGAAGTAACAGCGATACGCCGGTTACTAAAGCCTAGATACTTATCCGATAACTGTTGAATAACTTAAACAAAGCAACAGCGATAAGCCGATTGCTAAAGCTTAAGGATTATTCGGTAAAAGACGGAACTTATGAAGCAAGCCCTGAGATCTGATCACCCTTGACGTGCTCGAAGAACTCGTGAAAAGAAAATAGCGAAGTCGTCGACTTGATAAAAGTAAAGGTATTGAAGAAGTAGAGTTTGTTTATTTGATCGTGTGATAAAATCTTACAATAACCAAGCACCCTTTATATTTATAGGGCTGCTGGACTAGGACCCATGCGTGTGACTCACGTATAGAGAACAATCTCTTGACCAAACCAATTACAACTTGACTACCTTAATTATTATATCTAAAGAAACATTAAAATACTTGGACTCTAATTTCCTTCCTGTTAGAGCCCTTGCTAATGGAGCTTTACTCGATCTTTGGCCGCGCATAGACCAATCTCTGCATACGTGATCATTCTGGACAACTCCCACATAATACACGTAAGGAAAACAAACACGTAATATTCTTTCTTGCCGGCCAATCACACGAATAATCACGTTAAGTCCTCCCTTCCTTAATCACTTCTGCTTGTATGTCCATAGAAGGTTCCTTCCCTTTCTTAATATATTTCGGCCAATCCACCGTATTTGGAAATAATTTATCTTCAACATGCCAAGCGTCATCACGCGGCTGCACCTTCAAGCACACGTACCGTCTTTTCTCTCTTGTTGAATCACGTTCCTGATCGGCCATCACATCTCTTTATCGGCCAACATGCCTCAATCGGAACATGACAAAGATAACCGGCTAAACCTACCATCTGTGATTGAGCCAACTGCTCTGCCTTGCTTGTCCAATTTACACTTGGCTACACTCAACAAGTTTCCTGCTTGAGCCACGCCATCTCCTCAGTTATCAGTCCCCATTTTGCATGTGCACGCATATCACGCCTTCTCCATTTATTTAATCAGCCAAACATATCCATAATCGGCTAAGCACATAGATATCAAACCAACACCATCGAAGTACCAGACCATCGGAATACCAGACCAATAAGCCGATTCCGATCCTTCTTGCACATTTTTTATCCTTCTTGCCGATTCTGACTCTGTGTTTTCTCCCTGACGCTAGCCTCTATCTAATTTCCTAATTCTGATTCGACCTCTTCTTCCTGATGCCGGTTCAACCCAATTCCGATTTCAACACTTCGCCATATTACGTCTTCATCGTGTGCCTTGACACGTGTCAACCGATTCTCCTTTCTTGTCGATTATTACTGTTCCCTGCCGATTCACTCCAAT
Source organism: Digitaria exilis (assembly GCA_015342445.1). Classification (NCBI taxonomy): domain Eukaryota; kingdom Viridiplantae; phylum Streptophyta; class Magnoliopsida; order Poales; family Poaceae; genus Digitaria; species Digitaria exilis. The sequence continues at coordinate 93,840 of JACEFO010002639.1, forward strand.
TGTCATCTAACAATTTTAGGAAATGGCAAGCCACATCATCACACATCTTGCATGTAAATCATTATGAAACTTCTCACTTGCGTGTGTATCCTAATCACACCACTATCCGGCCAGATTACACCAAAGCACCATAATCAATTAGTACTACTGCTGATTCCGATTCTAGGTCTGCTTCGTGCCATTGCTTTCTCTGCCGATTGTTGCTCCAGGGTAACAGCCGATTTTGCCACAACTGGCTGATATATACTCTAGTCATAAAAAAACTTGTCGATCTTTGATTATACACGAGCTGCCGATTACTCGATATCCTTTTGACTTTGGATTTGGTCAAAATCCAGTGTCAACACAACTACTGATATGAATACACCCAAACGTGGTGGACTACAAAGGACGGACAGGGTTGTCACCACCTGCCGCCTACCACATCAGTTCTGTGGGGTGCAACACACTTCCTAGCTAACACTAAGTCAGACACCACGTCTGCACTTAATGTTAGGATTTCCTCTGGGTACCGTCAGAAGAAAACCCCGTCCTTCCAAGGCGTCTTACGGCCTTGGTCGAGACTAGAAAACCCGCAAGATAAATCCCGATAGAGCTAATCTACACTCTAGACCTAAAACTATTGGAAACAGCAGAAAAAGGGAAGGTAAATAAAGATAAGCTTATAAATGCTCTGAAGATAGAAGATATATATATATATATATTAAACTCTTCAAATGAAGGAAAGGATACAAGAGCTTTACTAGAACTCCGAGGAACTCCGGAACTAGCTCGACTCGACTCTACTCCTAAATCTAATCCTAGACTAAGAAAAAGGAAAAATGGAAGAGTACCTAAACTTCAAGTGGAGTAATGTGTAGTGTTGTGTAGTGTAGAGGAGGGGCTTTTATATAGCCTTTGGACGTTGGTTGCAGCTGGCCCCACCTCCTAACCGTCATAACCGTCCCTTGAGAGAAGGAGGTGGGCCATTGGAGCCGAGGGGAGGCCGGCCGGCCTAGGGGAGGCCGATCGGCCTCCACCTGGCGCCTCTAGCCACCGCCTTCGCTCTGGACGGCCATGATCACGTCCCAATGATGGTTAAGTGTGCTTCTCTGGCGGTTACGGCCGGTAAGTTTGGTAGATGGGCCCTTCAATCCTTGTATAAAGCACCCTAGGCCTTTCGGGTGCCTTGATCAAACCGACGTTGGAATCAACGTCCCTGATCATCTTCTTTGTGTTTCCTCTGCATGGACGAAGTTTGACACCCAAATGTGCCAGGGCCAGGCCGGCCGGCCTAGGGGAGGCCCGTCGGCCTGGGTCTGAGCCCAATTTGGGTGAAATTTCACCACTAGGTCCCTGCAGGCACAAATCATCCAAAACTTGTGGAATTTGTTAGTAATAAACATTTTATGTATGGAACATGGCATGAAACCCTTGTTTCTCCCGAAATGTTGACGGTCACCGAATGGTTTTAACGACCGTCAACACGCCCCCAAGCTTAGACTCTTGTTCGTCCTCGAGCAAGGCTAAAACTCAGATTCGGAGGGTCAGGAGTTGCGTCAATGTTTATGCCCAGCAAATACCCTGCTCATAAGCCAATACTATCCATAGGTAGATTGAATAAGTTGGCATCTGTAAGATTGCATACCTTTCTCACCTGTGGGGCTTATAGCGGTAGTTCTTCGTCTTGGGCGGTTGAGAGCCTGAGCGGTCCTTTTCAGAGTGCTCCCTGTAGCTGTTCAGGTTCCATCTCGGAGATAATTTTTTTTCCAAAAGCATGGTTAATCTTTCCCCGGTGGTACTCTCAAGTCACTCAAGGTGTATATCCTCACTCTTGCCCACTCACTCTCTCTTTTCATTTTGTTTCAAGGCTTTTGGACTAAGGTTTTAGGAGAGGCGAATGTGCATACCTTGGCTACCTTTGTTGCTGAGCCGAAGAGTGGTTCACAAGAGTTGGTACTCATCAAATCCTGATCTTTGGAATTTGTAATTTTCAGGGAAGAGGGAGAGAATGGACTCACACATGGAAGATCATCATCACTCTTTTTATTTCTCTCTCTCTTTTTCCTTCATATTTTTCATGAGATGCTCACAGTTAGAGTCTTTGACTCTCTTTCACTCTTTTTCTTTTTCTTCATTTTCTTTTCTTTTCTCATAAGAGGATGGCTCACTCATTACTTTTTTTCTCTCTTCTACTCACAAAGAGATTGATTTGTGTGGAATGTATGATGACCTTGGAATGAATGGGTTCACAATGGAGATTTTTGGCTGATTTTTTTTGTGGGGTGATGTGTTGGCGGTGGACATCGGACCCGGAATGGGCGACTGACACGCTAAACACTTTTGAGGCTAGCAATGAAATGGGTACGCAAAGGAGAAAGATCGGTAAATGACAAGTACCTTCTTCAAGCGAACTCACCACTCGGCAAGACTCAAAGTAACACAAGATAGCATATGATGGCAAGTTTTTAAATTCAACTGTTTAGCTCTGGATAGGATTCTATAAACCATCAGGGAAGATTCACCAATTTAATTTTTTATAAAAGCCTTCCGAGAGGTCCCTTAATAAGCATGCAGTTGAACTCGAAGCAAACCATGTCAAAGCGCAAACCATGTCAAAGCTATCAACAGCCTAGACTATGAACAAGTTGCTTTATGCCTCCCACAAAATAATTAGGACAAACTCAAATGCCAAAAGACTCAAGTACTAGGATAGTAACAGATTATGAAGGAGGCATTTGGAGAGCATAAACAGAGCAACTTTTCATCACTCCCAAAGAAATAGGATTCATACGGATTTTCACACATATATGTTAGGGGCCTTCTTATTTTTTTTGATAGAAGATAAATTACTCCTATTTTATTATGGCATGGCATGGCATGGTACTTCTCACTAAATGGAACAACTAGAACTGGAACGACTGGAACGAGGGGTAGAGGACTCACCTTGGTACTGCACATGCTACTCCCCCAAGCTTCGATGAAGCTCAGTGGTAGTAGTTCTGGTTGGGGTCGAAATGCATGTGCTCGAAGAAGCCGTAGAGATCATGCTGCTGGGAGGTGGCAATCCCCCAGTTCTGTTGCGTGAGGTCGGTGTTGTGCGCGAGGTTGTCGCTGATCTCCTGCTGCTGCTGGCTCATCGTGTCTAGCTGGGTACAGATTTGCGAGATGTCTCGGGCGATCGGGTTCTCGTAATCGTACCTAGCGGACGGCGATGGTCCCACCTACGGCCCAAGATTCATACCTTGAAAATAATCGAAGTGACTTGGAGAGGCAGCTGACCGACCTCCACTTAGAGCACAATTATGCCAACAATGAGCTGGCTCAAGTGAGGGATGAGCTAGAGAATGTGCAGGCCGACTTGGAGCATGCCAATGCTATGCTAGCTGCACACGATGCTCAGCACCTTCTCAATGAGGCGGGAGAAAATGAAGGAGAAGCCCCTTATTCAGACATGGACACCGAGGATGACATGCCACCTCTTCCTGCTCCACCGTCTCCCATGGGCAGCGAGGCTACTGCTAACAACCTAGACGACTTCTAGGAGCTTCGGTAGCAAGTTACTCCGCGTAGCCTAAATTTTGGTTTCATGATGTAATACACTAGTTGGAATTGAGTTTCCTTTAAGCTTTTGAACATGTAATCCATTTGGCATGGGATGTGTGAGCCCCAAGACTTGTGAATGGTTGTAATGTTTATGTTGAAAACTTTCTGCAGCCACTCTTGTTTTAATTATTGACATGTGTTCCTTTCATTTCTGGGCTATGACTTGAACTACAAAGTTGTCTGAAATTTGTCAAACAAAACGCTCACCAAAACACTACACCTCGGCCTTCTAAAAAACAGCAAAAACAGAGAACTGGAATTTGAATTTTTCGGCCTAGTTCTAGCCCGATTTTGGTTCTGAGCCAAAAACGAAAGTTGTAGAGTACGAAATTTTCCAGCTACTGACCGAATTGGAGTGTCTAACTCAACTTCTACTAGAGGATATAAATTTTCTTCCAAAACTGCTTGCTGATATGTTATGCTTATGCAGTAAACTTCATTACATTGCCACGTTCTATCTTGTCATTAATTTTTGCAACCTTATGCATTGTGGCTAATACAAGTACCTACTGCATATGGCTATCACTCGCAGCGGTCACGATGCAAGGGCCAGAAGGGCAACAGCCACCACCACCTCCGCCACCGCAACAACCCCCAACGTGGCAGCAGCTGTATGCCACCTAGACGGAGATCCTCCGTAATCTGCAGCATCAGCAACAGATGATGCAGCAGCAGCAAGGTGGTCATCTTGCCCCGCCACCTCAAGTGGCACGGTACGAGGACTTCTTGGCTACCCACCCTCCGGTGTTCTCCAGAGCCGAGGAGCCCATGGAAGCTGATGCATGGATTCGGGCCATCGAATCCAAGTTCTCCATTCTGGCTACGCCTTGCACTCCAAACCGCAAGGTGGTCTTCACGGTGCAGCAGCTCCATGGCACAACGCTCCTTCGGTAGGAGAACTATCTGGCTCTTCAGGAGGAGAACCATGTCATCGAGTGGGAGGAGTTCAAGACTGCCTTCAAAGCCCACCATATCCCTGCTGGATTGGTAGAAAGGAAGTTGAACGAGTTCCTGGCTCTGACCTAGGGAACCCGCACTGTGCTTCAGTACTCGCAGGCCTTCAATGGTCTGTGTCCTTATGCGGGTCATCATGCTGACTAAGATGACCAGAAGAAGGAGAGGTTCCGTCGTGGCCTCAATACCAAGCTTAAGACCCAGCTGACCACCACACGGGTTGCCACGTATGGTGAACTCGTGAACATTGTCATCGCCCAAGAAGATGCGAACATGGTCCATAAGGCCGAAAAGAAAAGGAAGGCTCCCGCTGGACCTTCGGGTGGGCAACCTCAGAGGTTCCGCTTGGTTCCCCCGGGTGCACCGCAAGGCCAAGGGTGCCTCAGGGTGGACGTTGGGTTGCCAGGCCACCACAGGAGGGTGCGCCTCGTTTCCCTCCACCGCCGCAGCAGCAACAAGCGCTGAGGCAAAACGTGCAACCGCCACTTTGTCCTAGAGGTGGCTACCAATGCTTCAAGTGTGGCAGCAACAACCATTTCATCAAGGACTGCCCGTAGAACAAGCCTCAGAACCAGCGTCCTGGGAATCAGCAGAACAAGGGCAAGCAACAGCGAGTCCAAGTCAGGCAGGGAAGGCTCAACTATACCACCCTGGCTGACCTACCTGAGGGAGCACCGGACATTACTGGTACCTTCCCTATCCACCATCAACCTGCTGTGATATTGTTTGATTCCGGGGCAACACATAGTTTTATAAGCACGAGGTTTAATGCAAAATGTGGGTTAAAATCATATCACACCAAATCAGCATATGTGATATCAACATCGGGAGGTAAAATAGCATCCAACCAAGTCACTCGAAAAGTACCAATCAAGCTGGGTAGTAAAGTCTTCCCTACCGATCTAATTCTGCTTGGATTGAAGGAATTGATATTATTTTGGGGGCAAATTGGATGACTCAACATAACGCTGTGCTAGATGTTGCCGAAAGGGTTGTGGAAATAAACTCGCCTACACATGGCCCTAGTGCACTATATGTCGCGGACCACTCCAAAATTATTCCAAGTTAAGTACCCATGGACCACTAATCAAGTAGTCAGGAACTTAATCCGGAATAAGCTGGAGCACCGTCGGATTATACCCGATTAACCACGTACTTTCACAATCGAAACAACACGCACGCACACACGAAGATGAGTTCCAGAAATTACAACATTCCACAAATTCAACATACATAAATAGTCTCATTAAATTATTACAAACCAAGTCTGAATTTCAAATAAAAGTGCGAGAGTTCAATGCAACGGAAATAAACTAACGACAAAACATGGCAACACCATAATGAAGCCGGCCATGGTGCTACTCCTCCCGATCCTCGGAAGAGGACGGAACCCACTCGACGCGCCAGCTAGGAGGAACCTGGACAGGCCAAGCGACGGAATTCACCGTCTCATCAAAAGTAGTACCTCAATTAATAGCCACAAGCAAGGCTGAGTATAATAATACTCTGCGAGGCTTACCCGTCGGGTGAAAACTACATCACCGACTTCTAGACATGAGAGGCTTTTGGCTGGTGGGTTTGTTTTGCCAGAAAGCAACTAAGAGTGGATCCTTATTTTCATGATTTTAGCATCAAATTCTAATGGTGTTAACCCTTCTAGATTAGCATCCTCTCTAAGCATACAAGTGGTGCAATACAATTTAGTACATACAAGAAGTTCATCATCTCATAGTTCCACTTGTTACTCAATGCAGCACAGCGGTCAAGCAGTCTCATTAACCGCGAGAAGCGGACAGTTCGAACCGAATTTTACTACCTGGCCAGGGAAACCTAACACACACGGATAATGCTTGCTATAAAAGGCACAACCACTTCCCAACCTTTCCCATCAATCCACAATTCGGCGTCGGGTCCACTCCCTTAGGATAAAGCTTTACCGCTTCACTCACGGCATCACGCATATACCAACATGTGTACGGCAAGGAAAACAAAATATTTCCAAGGAGAGATGGCTATCGGTCCTAGCTGTTTCAATTAGGTACCGGGCTTACCGATTCCTATAGGTCAGCATGTGCGTGGTACGTTCGAAAACCTGACACAGAACCACACGTTCCGACCTTAATCTAATTATCATACACGGACGGGAGATCTACACATACCACCCCGCCCGTCGATCCTTATGATTCCAACATAAGTAAAGACAAGCAACTCCTATATCTGAATGAAAAGTTGTAAAACATTTTTGGTTTCGACGCAGTTTAAATTCAAAAAGACTTGAATTTGAATTTGGCATGAATTTTTAGCCCTAGCAATTCAACTCCAAAAATAAGGGAAAAATTGTAAATTCATTATTTGGGATCTAGTCTTTTACAAAAGTTTTATCCCGGAAAGTTACATAATAAAATTTTGACTTCCTTCACAAGGTTACGATTTAATTCAATTCCAATAATTCAAAATCCATACAAGGCTTATGTCATGATATTATTTTATGTGCTAACTTTATATGAGCAATTAGTCCTTCAAGCACTTTTAAAAACATGGAAACATTATTAATTTGTAGTTCAAAACTAACTTCTTTTTAGGAGTTTTTATGGCACATAAAACCGTTATCTCATGTGTAAGTCTTTTGGGTTTGCTATGGAACAACCAAGTGAAATTGTTTAGCTTGTACTAGAAAAGTTTTGGTAGGGTTAAAAGTCAAAACCCATTACACCAGTACAGATTTACAACCTCATGTAGAGTTTTTATTCCTATTTATGATTACATTGCATTGATTTAGTTTCAAGTTAACCCTTGCGATGATTTCCCTTCAAGGTTAATAGTTTCTTGGTTTTTGTTAAATTACTCTCGCTTATACGCTTTAAACACCCGAGGTGTTACAGCCTACCCCCTTAAAAAGAATCTCGTCCCGAGATTCGGGTGGGGAGACTCATGGAACTTTTCATTAGAAGAGCAAGGCACTACTCAAAACACAACATCAACGTTGGAGATAAAAGAACACAATTTGGAGAGGATAACTGATATAAGGTTTACAACTCAGAGATGATAACTTATACAAGGTTCACAACTTGGAGATGATAACTGATATAAGGTTTCCCGTACAATCTCAACGTCGCTCATGTGGGAGCGGGCGATGAATGTAGATATAGAAAGATAACAGCATCAAGATTTGGCATACAAGGCAAAAGTAATACACCACTATTGTCCAGTGAACTCCAAGGCCAATCGGGGGAAAGAAAGGGCAAGCCATGCATGGTGTCGAAAAGTCAAATCCTTCCTTGCTCGTAGACTTAAATCTTGCGGAATCCTCAGGTGACTTCTGCTCTAACTCCTTCTTCGGTGAGGTTGGTGCCGTGGATCTTGGTTAAACGACAAGGTGGGTTGCCAAGAGGGGCACTTCCTCGTGGCTTCACGAAGAGGTGGAGGTGGAGCTTGCTTGTCAAGGAATGGTGCACACGGTGGGGTGGACGACTTGGGTATCATGAAGGTCGCTGGAGGGAAACGAGAGCGGCGCAGTCTGTGACTTGAGTGGAACGGCTTGGACTGGCGATAGCCATTGGAGAGGCTCCCTTTTATCGACGGCCAGAGTGGAGCAGTGGTAGTGGCGAGTTGACAGCAGGAGGTAGGGGCCAGCAGGGGCGATGGACTGATGGTGGCGCGTGGCATGGTAGTGGCCGGCAGCGAGATTCCCTGGGTGACGGGACAACGATACGATGGAGGGTGCGGGGATGACGACCAGCAGTTGTGAGAAAAAAAAATATATGGGCCGATGAAACAAGACAAAGCAGGTGATGCATGGATACTGAGGGGTCAAACTGGCAATTGGGACCCTGCGGTGAAAAGGAGGCAAAGGTGGTCTTTGAGACTGTAGTTAGTCACGGGCAGGATGCTTAACCAACTGGAAGCCTTAATTAAACGATGATCTACCCACCTTTGTTCCAACAAAAACAAGGAATAAACTCCTTAGCATTTTCCTAAGAGAAAAGGGAGGGTTAATCAACAACGAGGTTATGGGAAGACAAGAGTGCCCAACAGAATTTTAAAACTAGCCCACATCATACTAAACGATCATGGCATGACGTTACATGGGGTTGCTGACCAAATTCCAAGATGAGCTCAAAGGAACAAGGATGGGGTAATAAAAGATTTGCTTATGGCAATGAGGGAATACACCTAGAAAAGGTGGTGTGGTATGGGAATTTTGGAAAATTCTTGCTCAATTTTTTTTATCTTATGAGTTTAACGGCCTCATACATTAAGCTATGATGCACATGATCATGTTCATGATGAGGTGCATATGGCATGGTGCAATGCATATGAGCGTATGATGCACATATCGTGATGCAAGTTAGTGTACCTCACATCACACAATTAAAACTCATTATTGCGGAACCACTAGTGAGAGTAAGAAAGTATCGATTTGGGTCGTCAATAAAGGTCTTTGTGGGTCATATTCACACATAGCGAGATACCAGTGTGCTCCTAGTGACTCAAGCATGTGGCTGCAGCACACACGAGATCCTAGGTTCCATCACGGCACCTTAGGTTAGGAAATATAGCATCACAATAAAATTCAGAGGGGACAACCCAATTGACACCAAGAGGGACACAGAAAGCAATGGTGAGTTATGATGTGCACGCCTATAACCACTTTAAAACGTTATCATGCTGCAAAATTACATGTTAAGGGTATGCAATGCCCATGCACATGAATTACTCGAAATGATTCAATTGCATGAAGAAGGTATGGATAACCATTATGCATACAAATGTGACCTTGACCCAATTATGTCTTGTTCTCATTTATATTTATTTCCTTGAGCAAGAATAAAACAAGGATTCAAGGATCAAGAAATCAAGGTAGTTGAGTATAGGGGACCAAAAGTCGAGAGTGTCGGGTGATCAAAATCATGCGGGCATGTGAGAGTTAGTGATAATAATTTAGATGTGAGATTTGAGGCGTATGGAATCGAGCAATAAGGGAGGTCAAGGGTTCGGATCCTAACACATCATGTAATAGGACAATGTTATACTTGACACCCCTACATTTTCATTGTTGGTTCAAGTCATTGCATATCCATATACTCCTCCTAAGCTCAAGTTCTTGATCCACCCTTAACTAACTTATTAATTCAATGATCACGCCCAAGGAGGAAGCACGTGCTGATCCTAAGTCATTATATTCTCCTATTTCATAAGCGGATCAAGTGTCCAAAAGGGATAGGACAAAGAGAATGGATTGAAGTAGTCCATATTGCCTTGCTTTGGGACAGGTGTAATATGGTAGCGTAGACGTGGAGGATATTAGAGATTAAAATTAAAGAAGAATTACTCTGGACAGATTGTGTTTCCGTAGAAGAAAATTCATAGCTTCTAGCTCCAACATCCAAAATTTCTCATCCTTGGTCAGGTAGTAGGAAATTTGTTAAGCTACACTTTGCTTTTTATCTCAGAGGCTGATCTAGTGGTTGAGTTGGTCAAAAATTTCAGTTTAGGCCTCCTGGTTTAGATGGATTTTCAGCACACCAAACCATATGATTCTGCCTACAACTCTAGTTTCCTTATTCCTTTGGGGCTGAACTTTTGTGAGTGTTTCCATCTTAATTTTCTAATCAGCTTTGATAATCATCATTTAGTCCAGAAATAGCATCTTCATGGGAAAGTCTTTGACATAAATCCTACTTGTAGGCTATGAACAAAATAATGGGAGTCTAATATTTCTAGCTGCAACCTTAAGTTTCTAAAGTCCAATTTTTAGTAATTCAAAACTCCAAAATATGCAAACTTTCGAGCTTTAGTAGTTGTACCAATTTTTTTTTAGAAAGGCATAGATTTAGCAATTGATCATAACTTCAGTTTTGCCTATCAAAGGGGGCACGACAGCCTTTAGTTCACCTTATTAGGAACAAGCCTGATATTCATTGGTGTTGCATCAGATTTCCTTAAGGGTCGAAAAATATCCTAGTACAGCAATGCCCAAAGTAAGCCGAAAAACTGAGGGTATAAATTTCAATAACTGACCACTCATTATTTGTCCGTTGGTTTCCAAAGTGTGGCAGCATGAGGTAGTCAGATTTTGGAATAACTTTCCCACTGAGATTTTATATAAATTAGATCTTGTGCTTAGTTTTACTAATTCCTCTGTCAGATTACGGAATTCGGCATGAAGGAGACAAAACAAGGCAGATTTTGGACAGTAAGTAAAATATTCATAGCAAAAAATTTAACACCCCAAAATTTCCCAAACTTTACCAGATTATTCCTAACATATTTGTATACAATGTTACTGTTCAACATTTCTCCAATTTTGAGGTTAAGATGGTGCAAAAATACAATTTTGTACTGACTGTCCCCAGAATTTTCAGCAAGACAGGGAGTCGGTATTTGGTTCATATTTCGAGTTCTGCTTGCCCATAAGCCTTGAATTTTCTACATCATAAACTTAAATACCTAACAAACAAGTTTCATATTGAAGTCTCGGGCAGAAACTGCTGTTAAGAGGGTGTAAAAATTCGATTTCTCACTTGTTGTTCCCAGAAAATTTCAGCAGACAGGGGTTTCTATTTTGAGCATAACTCTTAATTGACGGAACCAAACTTGTTGAAATTTCGACAGCATAAACTAGGCAACATTTATGACAAATTTCATATAGAACACTTATTCATTCGACTGGGTTTTCAGGCTTGAAACCACAATGCAAACAGAACTGTTTTTGACAAAGCTTTAGCATACTCTCTAGACATTCTTCGGATTTTTGAGACAGATAATTTAGTGAGCATGCAACATTATTTAAAGGAGTTTCAGCGAATTATAGATGGATGAGCGGCCTACTCATTCTCACCAACACACGTGCCAATAAACTTTTGGCCTACGAAGTCAGTGCCGGTGGCTAGGCAATATTCGTCTCTCCCTATATTAACTAGCCGAACTTTTCTAACCGTTCAACTTACGGAATCGTGGTTAGCGTACCTACAGAAAATTCCATTTCCGAGCAATTACAATGAACCTCCCGTGCCAGCACTCATGGAAGCGTTCCCATTCATTACCACCCACTATAGTGGTGGCACCCGAATGTTCAACATTGAACGGGCAATGTTTCATATGTCACCGAGGCAACATATTGACAATTCATACGCTCAAGGATAGCGTATTGACTTTGTGCCGCCATCATATTTGCATATGATGCCGTGGTACGCCACAGCGATCGCCGTACCTTGCGCCCACCATGCTATTCTAGTTTCATATGCCATTCAATAACGTATTGACTATGTGCCGCCACTATATTTTCATATAGTGTCGTGGTACGTTACAGCAATCGCCGTACCTTGCGCCCACCATTTGCGAAAAGTAAATGACAGAATGAAATGTGCTGGGAGTTCGTATAATATATAATTAGCCACCTATCATAACGTGATCTCTTAACCCACATAGGCTCCTTAGCGGTCCTATGAATAGCATTCCATCGCAAGTGCGCGGCGGAAGCAAAGGTTGGCATATAATATTTCAAAAATTGTTTATTTAGGGTCTGTTGCTCTCTCTAGTGCGCATGTTTTGTCTCTGATGCCAGCTGTGGCGGACCACTCCGAAATTATTCCAAGTTAAGTACCCACGGACCACTAATCAAGTAGTCAGGCACTTAATCCGGAATAAGCTGGAGCGACGTCGGATTATACCCGATTAACCACGTACTTTCAAGATTGAAACAACACGCGCGCCCACACGGAGGTGAGTCCCAGAAATTACAACATTCCACAAATTCAACATACATAAATAGTCTCATCAAGTTATTACAAACCAAGTCTGAATTTCAAATAAAACTGCGAGAGTTCAATGCCGCGGAAATAAACTAACGACAAAACATAGCAACACCATAATGAAGCCGGCCATGGTGCTACTCCTCCCGATCCTCGGAAGAGGACGGAACCCACTCGACGTGCCAGCCAGGAGGAACCTGGATAGGCCAAGCGACGGAACTCACCGTCTCATCAAAAGTAGTACCTGAAATAATAGCCACAAGCAAGGCTGAGTATACTAATACTCAGCGAGGCTTACCCGCCGGGTGAAAACTACATCACCGACTTCTAGACATGAGAGGCTTTTGACTGGTGGGTTTGTTTTGCCAGAAAGCAACTAAGAGTGGATCCTTATTTTCATAATTTTAGCATCAAATTCTAATGGTGTTAACCCTTCTAGATTAGCATCCTCTCTAAGCATACAAGTGGTGCAATACAATTTAGTACATACAAGAAGTTCATCATCCTCATAGTTCCACTTGTTACTCAATGCAGAACAGCGGTTAAGCAGTCTCATTAAACGCGAGAAGCGGACAGTTCGAACCGAATTTTACTACCTAGCCAGGGAAACCAAACACACATGGATAATGCTTGCTATAAAAGGCACAAGCACTTCTCAACCTTTCCCATCAATCCACAATTCGGCGCCGGGTCCACTCCCTTAGGATAAAGGTTTACCGCTTCACTCACGGCATCACGCATATACCCACATGTGTACGGCAAGGGAAACAAAATATTTCCATGGAGAGATGGCTATCGGTCCTAGCTGTTTCAATCAGGTACCGGGCTTACCGATTCCCATAGGTCGGCATGTGCGTGGTACGTTCAAAAACCTGACAAACAGAACCACACGTTCCGACCTTAATCCAATTATCATACACGAACGGGAGATCTACACATACCATCCCGCCCGTCCATCCTTATGATTCCAACATAAGTAAAGACAAGCAACTCCTATATCTCGCGAGTGACAGGAAATCACTCGACTTGTAACGGTCCTAAAGCATTGCACTATCGACCTTATCATACTAGTATTGCAAGACATAGGTACTAGAATTATGCAACTAGGGTATTCAAACAACTCCTTGAAACGTAAATGCACGAACATAGATAATTCATAGTTGCATAAACTTTAAAAGTTAGGTTATGCTCCGGGGCTTGCCTTGAGAGCGGTAGGGTTAGTGCTAATTGGGCCTTGGGCACTTCTGGACTTTGGCCCAGGGCTTCTGGTCTTCTCTGCTGAGCAACTGGCTTCAGGGCTACCTCCAAGTTGACGTAATTGACGTCCACATCACCTCCTAGAACAACCTCCACTCCAGCGGGCACCAGCTCTAATCACTGTCTGCTAGCGCGCCATCTACATGATATGCATATGAATGAATAAGAATAAAATTAGAAACAAGAACCAACTCCGGTAGGCTATTTTCATTTAGAACACTATTTACTTCACAAAGTAAGCAGGGATTGTTTTAGTTTAAACATCAAGCTCTTTGATGGTGACTGTGTACATATATGAAACCAAAAATTTATTTCCTCATTTAGTGACTCAGTTCAGCTTTTGATTCATTTAATTATTTTCCAAAAGTTTATATTCAAGTACATGTGAATAGATTTTGTTATTTATTTCTTAGTTATAAGCAAGATTTCAACTTCCCTTTGTTTCTCAATTCTTAATTATATGATTTTTGGTGGAACCTATATGATTATACTCAGATTATTGATCTTATTTTTATGCAGCAAAAGAAATTATTTTTATTCAGAAAATTTGTTTTTAGTATTATTGCATTTTCACCGCTAGGAAACAAATTTAAATCCTAGAGAAAATAAGTACATGGAAAAACCATATGAACTATTTACTGGAGCAAAAAGAAGTCATGCTTAACTCATGTATCAGTTGGTTACTCATTTTTAGTAGCAAACAAGAGCTAAACAAATGCTACTTCTTCTTCTTACCTCAATTTATTTAAGCACGTTAGCAGAGCTAAAAATGGGGTTTAGCATTTTTCTAAGATAGCTGCTAACATGGATACACTACTGTACAAAGTTGGATAATTTTTGTTGAAGGCATTAATTACTAAAATTCGAACAAGGTCTCGGCTGAGACAAACTAAACAATTTATATCTGAAGCTAGAAAATATAACTCAATGCAACATTGATACTGTAGATCAGTGACTATAGGTGGAACAACATATCCAAAGATCACAGCCATAGCAGCTGTAGATTTTCAGTTATGCACAAAAGTTCATTTATCAATTTTAATTTTTGCAGCCTAAACCATTCCATAAACGTATATACATGCTGTGACCAAGTTAATATTGACAAAATTCTGAGACCGTAGAAATTTAGTTTACATTTTTCCGAGTTTTCTATGATTTTTAGTGGAATTTTGAAGTTTACAGCTTTCAACCCAAGATCTGCAATTCGGATATTACATATAGGTCCTCGGTTTTTGCATTGGGAACCCTAAAAAGATTTCACGATTCGTAATCGGGTCCTTGGGCGGAACTGAGACCACGGCGGTCCAAATTCCGGCGAGGGAAGGCCAGGACTGGCCGGGCTGAGGGCATAGGAGCGACGAGGGACTCACCCATGACCGGTTTGATGCAACGGCGAGGTCGGAGGTGGACCGGAGATGGCCGGCGACGTGAGCAGCAGCGCTGCAGCCGCCTCTGCTTCAACTCCGGCGAGGACGGCGACGGGGGCTGCGGTTGGAGGGGCCTGAGAGCATCAATGGGGTGCAAGGAAGGTCGCCATGGGGTTGGTTTGGCCGGTGGGTAGGCGGAGGTGGCTGGCCACGTTGAGCTCGAGCTCGGCGGCAACAATTGCGGCTCTGCTTTGCTCAGCCCCGTGAGGAAGAAGGAGGAAGGAAAGGGCAAGCTGCTGGTGGCTGGGAGGTTCCCCGGGTGGAGGAGAAGCTTGGAGCGGTGTTTAATCGAGTCGAGGTGGCCTTCAATGGGGGAATGGCGACGGCGGCGAGCTCCACCAGCATCAATGGTGGTGGCTGCGCAGAGAAGGAAAATGGCTAGGGTTTGTGGGCGCCGGAGCTTAAATAGGAGGAGGCCGAGAGGGGTAGGATGGGCCTTTCGCTCGGGCTCGGGAGGAGCTGGCGCCACGGACGGCCAGTGGCCTGGCAGGCCACCACCATTTTTGCCCAATCGAGTGCAGAGGTGCAGAGGGAGGTAGAAGGAGCCCCTGACAGGTGGGGTCGGGCTGTAAGAGAGGGAGGATTTAAATTTTCAATTTTAATGTTTTGCTCCAAAAGAAATAGCTCCCAAGGTCCAAAAATT
Source organism: Digitaria exilis (assembly GCA_015342445.1). Taxonomy (NCBI): domain Eukaryota; kingdom Viridiplantae; phylum Streptophyta; class Magnoliopsida; order Poales; family Poaceae; genus Digitaria; species Digitaria exilis. The sequence continues at coordinate 109,460 of JACEFO010002639.1, forward strand.
ATGGATAAATACATTTTAGAAACCTTAGAACATCAGTGTTATAATGGAGGTTTGAAAAGTTGTAAAACATTTTTGGTTTCGATGCAGTTTAAATTCAAAAAGACTTGAATTTGAATTTGGCATGAATTTTTAGCCCCAGCAATTCAACTCCAAAAATAAGGGAAAAAATTGTAAATTCATTATTTGGGTAGGATTAAAAGTTTTGGTAGGGTTAAAAGTCAAAACTAATACTCAGCAAGGCTTACCCGTCGGGTGAAAACCACATCACCGACTTCTAGACATGAGAGGCTTTTGGCTGGTGGGTTTGTTTTGCCAGAAAGCGACTAAGAGTGGATCCTTATTTTCATGATTTTAGCATCAAATTCTAATAGTGTTAAACATTCTAGATTAGCAACTTTTCTAAGCATACAAGTGGTGCAATACAATTTATTACATACAACAAGTTCGTCATCCTCATAGTTCCATTTGTTACTCAATGCAGCACAGCGGTCAAGCAGTCTCATTAACCGCGAGAAGCGGACAGTTCGAACCAAATTTCACTACCTGACCAGAGAAACCCAACACACACGGATAATGCTTGCTATAAAAGGAACAAGCACTCCCCAACCTTTCCCGTCAATCCACAATTCGGAACCAACTCCCACTCCCTTAGGATGCAAGGTTATCGGATACTCGCGGACTAAAGCCGGCCGATCTCACGCATGTAACCACATGTGTACAGCAAGGGAAAAAACATTTCCAAGGAAAGAAGGCTATCGGTCCTAGCTGTATCAATCGGGTACCGGGCTTACCGATTCCCATAGATCGGCATGTGCGTGGTACGTTCAAAAACTTGACACATAGATACCGCACGTTACGACCTTAATCCAATTATCATACACGGACGGGAGATCTTCACGTACTATCCCGCCCGTCCATCCTTATCATTCCAACATAAGTAAAGACAAGCAACTCCTATATCTCGCGAGTGACAGGAAATCACTAGACTTGTAACGGTCCTAAGGCATTGCTCTACCGACCCTATCATACTAGTATTTCAAGACATAGGTACTAGAATCACGCAACTAGGGTGTTCAAACAACTCCTTGAAATGTAAATGCACAAGCATAAATAATTCATAGTTGCACAATTTAAAAGCTAGGTTATGCTCCGGGGCTTGCCTTCTTGAGCTAAGCCGGTGTCAGACTCCGGGTCAATCACGATGTCGTCGGCACCACCTTCGGGAGCCTATTCTTCATTGGCAGAGACGAGATTGTATGTGCCGTCAGCGAGAGCGCCTTCTACATGAGATGCATAAGTTTAAGGGTTGCTGCCATTTTTATGTCTAAAGGTTAAGGCACTTGAAGGCCATATTCACCTAGACACCAAGGTATACCATTCTTTTCTACACAAGAACATAAAAGGGGATGCTAGGCTTTAAACTTTATTTGAGGGCGATTGTGTGCACATATAAAACAATTCAAAGCATTATTTCTATGCAAGCATTTAGTTCTGGAATTTAAACTTCACAAGCACCAAATTTGATTAATTGTCAGCTTGATCTATATCTTTTTTTTATAAAACTCAAAGCACTCTAGTTCCTTCTCATTTTTGTTTCTCAGTTTCTTTTCATCCTTTTTTATCCACAAACTTTATGACAGCTACTGGAGTATAAGAGCTAAGCTCACCCTAAAATTTAGCTAAAACCGAGTTGTACGGAATATATTAAAAATAGTACAAGTTGCTGCTCTAAGAATCAAGATTAATTCATATAAAATCAAAACTACTTCCAAAACAGAAAATTTCTCTACCAGAGCTAGTCATGAGTACAAGAAGAGCTTTGACCAAGTGGTAGCTAAAAATAACACTTCGACAGCCCTAAATAATTACCTAACCGAAAACCAAAACCTATTTATTTGATAGCCTAAATAGGGTCTACAATTGAGTTAGCATTTTTCAAACATGTTCCCACAAGTTTCTAGGCCTATGGTGAAAGTTGGTGATTTTTGGCTGCATGAAATATTTTTAATAAATGCAGAACTGAGCTAGAATAGAAATCAATAAATAATTCAAAATTGAAGTTACGGGCCATATTTTTTGTGGCGGACCACTCCGAAATTATTCCAAGTTAAGTACCCCGGGACCACTAATCGAGTAGTCAGGCACTTAATCCGGAATAACCTGGAGCGCCGTCGGATTAAACCCGATTTAGCCACGTACTTTTCTCGATCGAAACAACAGGCACGCCCACACGAAGGTGAGTTCCAGAGATTACAACATTCCACAAATTTAACATACATACATAGTATCACAAAGTTATTACAAACCGAGTTTGAGATTTAAATTAGAGTATCAAGTTCATTGCAGCGGAAATAAATAGTTCATTGCAGCGGAAAGATAAACTAACGACGATACAACGTAACACCATGATGAAGCCTGCCATGGTGCTACTCCTCCCGTTCCTCGGCAGAGGACGGAACTGTGGCGGTTCCACTCCGAAATTATTCCAAGTTAAGTACCTCGGGACCACTAACACGTAGTCAGGCACTTAATCCGGAATAAGCTGGAGCGCCGTCGGATTAAACCCGATTAACCACGTACTTTTCTTGATCGAAACAACAGCACGCCCACACGAAGGTGAGTTCCAGAGATTACAACATTCCACAAATTAAATTACACACAAAGGTAACATAGTTATTACAAACCGAGTTCAAATTTTAAATCAGAGTACAAAGTCTTTGCAGCGGAATTAAAAGTTTATAACAACTTAAATTTAGAAGTTCATTGCAGCGGAAGAAAACAATCTAACGACGATACAAAATAACTCCGTGCTGAAGCCTGCCACGAAGCTACTCCTCCCGATCCTCGCCAGAGGACGGAACCCATTCGATGTGCCAGCCAGGTGGAACCTGGGCAGGCCAAGTCATAGCATCCACATCCAAAATGATACCTGTAAAATATTGTCACAAGCAAGGCTGAGTATACTAATACTCAGCAAGGCTTACCCGTCGGGTGAAATCTACATCACCGACATCTAGACAATGAGAGGCTTTTGGCTGGTGGGTTTGTTTGCCAAAAAGCAACTAAAGTAGATCCTTGCTTTCAAGTTTTAGCTTCATATTCTAGTAAATTTAACCATTCTAAATTAGCATCCTCTCTAAGCATACAAGTGGTGCAATACAAGTTATTCATAGAACAAGTTCATGATCTCATAATTCCACTTATTACTCGATGTAGCAAGGCGGTCAAGCAGTCTCATTAACCGCGAGAAGCGGACAGTTCGAACCGAATTTGTGCTACCTGGCCAGGGGAAACCCAACACACACGGATACTCTGCTTGCTATAAAAGGCACAAGCATTTCCCAACCTTTCCCATCGATCCACAATTCGGAACCGGGTCCACTTCCTTAGGATAAAGGTTTACTGCTTCACTCACAGCATCACGCATATATCCACAAGTGTACGGCAGGGGAAAACAAAGTTTCCAAGGAGAGATGGCTATCGGCCCTAGCTGCTTCAATCTGGTACCGGGCTTACCGGCTCCCATATACCGGCATGCATGTGGTACGTTCAAAAACTTGACACACTCTACCACACATTTCGACCTTAATCAATTATCATACACGGACGGGAGATCTACATCTATCATCCCGCCCGTCAATCCTTATGATTCCAACATAAGAAAAGACAAGCAATTCCTATGTCTCGCGAGTGACAGGAAATCACTCGACTTGTAACGGACCTAAAGCAATGCCCTATCGATCCTTTCATGCTAGTATTGCAAGTCATAGGTACTAGGAAATGTGCAGCTAAGGTATTCAATCAACTCCTTGAACGTAAATGCACAAACATAGAGAATTCAAAGTGCATAATTTGGTAAAGTTAGGTTATGCTCCGGGGCTTGCCTTCCTGCTCGGATTGAGGGTTAGCTTCCGGGATGTTCACTTCTGTACCGGCACCGTGCTCCGGGACTCCTTCCTCGACTGCGGGGATGAGGGTGTAGTCGCCGTCTGGAATAGCGCCTTCTACATGATATGCACAGTTTAAGGCGGCTGCCTTTAGATGCTAAGACTAGGGCCTTGAAGGCCATATTCACCTAGACATACTTAGATATTTTTATTTTCTTCACAAAGGCATGGTGCATGTGTGGAAAGTTCTTATTGAATTCGATGGTGATTGTGTACATATATAAAAGAATTTTATTTATTTCTTCACAAAGTTGGATGCTATTCTGGACTCTCAGATTCTATCCATTATATTCTAACTAATTAATCATAAAGGTTTATTCATTTATATAATTCAATTTCCAACTAGTTTCCTTCCTATTTTTTTGTTTCCCCATTTCTGTTCACCATTTTTAGCTATAAACTTTATGACAGCTACTGGAGCATAAGAGCTAAGCTCACTCCAAAATTTAGCTAATTTTGAGCTACACATAATTTATAAAAATTACATCAAGTTGCTGCCAGCAGAATTGAAATTAATTCATATAAAAATTGAAAATTCATCCATTTCAGGAGATCTTCCTACCAAAGCTAAGCATAAGTATGAGGAGGGCTCTGGCCAAGTGATGGCTCAAAATAACCCTTGGGTAGTCCTCAATAATTTTCCATCCAAAAACACATATTTAATTATTTACCATCCTAAACAGAGCAAAAATTAAGTTTCTCATTTTTCACAGGTGTGCTAACAAGTTTTTAGTCCTCTGGAGCAAGATGGTGATTTTCCACTGCCCAGATTAGTTTTAATGATTTATGCACTGCAAAAAGACAGAAAACCTATTTTAATTCATAACAGGAGCTGTAGTTCATATTTTTAAGTCCCCTTTGGAAACATGCTGTCCAAAGTCACTACAAACAACATATCCAAAGCTCAACCCTAGCGTAGCTCTGGATTTGAAATGGTGCACAACTTTAGGTTTTCATATTTTGAATTTTAATTCACATACAGTTCGTCAAAAGTACAAACATGTCTAATAGAGATTGTAGTTTAGACCCTTACGAATCCAGAGAGTATTTTTGTGCATTTTTCTGATTTTTGTACGATTTTTAATGGATTTTACAAGATTCGGGAAAAACAAATCTAGTTTTAGGAATCTATTTTCGCAGGGAACCCTAGAACTTTCAAAACTTCGCGAACCAGTCCTGCACTTTTGCACAGAGGCCCTTAAACAAAGGTAGACGATGAAGAAAAGTCCCTGGGACCTCGCCGGAGTTGCGCCGGGCAAACTACGGCGAACTAGGCACGGGGAAGTGGGGGAAAATGATCCTGGGCTCACCACGAGTCGTTTGAGGACGGTTTGGAGACCGGGGGTTGTCGGAGTTGCGCCGGCGACGAGGAGGTGGCGGCGCGGCCGCTGCGGGGTCTACGCCGGCGAGCTCGGGGTCGCTCGTGGAGGGCTGAGGGGTCCGTGAGCTTCAGCAGGGCTTGGGGAAGCTGTTGGCGTGCTCGAGGAAGCTCGGGGATGGCTCGGAGTAGGGTCTCGACGGTGAGGTGGTTCGCCGGCCGGAAAACTCGATTTGGGGGAAATCGAAAATTCTCGCCGGAGAAGGGACAATAGCTTGGGGAAAGTTAGGGGTTTTGGAGCTGGTGGAGTGGACTAGCTCCGCGCGGGATGGATTGGGGAATGGTCGAGCGTGGACGAGGAATTTCGCGAAGAGCTTGGGTTCGGCTTGCGCGTCGCGAGGAGGAAGAAGACCGAGCGAGCGCGGGGAAGTGGAAATGAACAACTGAGCGAGTGAGAGGAGGGGTGTGAGTGCGCGGTGGAGTGCTTGGGCACGCAAGGGAGGCACTGTGCGGCCTCGGGAGCGTGCGAGCGCGTGGGTGGCTGTCGCGGTCGCCATTGATGGCGCGGCGAGCTCGAACAGAGCGCACACGCGCGGTTGGGCGTCAAAGATCATCGCGTGATGAAGTGGAGATCCTCAGCAGAGGCTTTGGCGCGACGCGAATGGATTCTACCGCCTGCAGTGCGCTCGGCGCGGCGCGAGCGCGCGTTCGGCCATGGCGGCGCGCGACCGTATGATGGCGCTCCGCGGCGCGAGGCGAGGCGACAGCGGCGAAGTGATGGCTCGGGAGTGGCCGGACAAGAGCTAGGCGACAAGCGCCAGCGTCCGCCGCGGCTTGGCCAGCTCAGCGCCGCCTGCGCCGCTCGCCGGCCACGTGGCGGCCGAGCTCCGGCCAGCGCAGCGCGCGCCAGGGGCACTGTTGCATGCCCATGGAGCTCCGATTTCCAAATTTGAATTTTCTCCAAAAATTCGAACTAACTTCGAAACGGGTAAAATTAAAAGTTGGGGTCTGAGGTGTGGGACACAACTTTCGAGCTTGGACCAGGCACTTCGACCAGGCGCTACGGCGCTTCGAGCTTGAACCGCAAGCTCGAGCTTGCCGAGCCTCGAATGGTCGGAAACGCCACTCGAGGGTGAGTGCCCCCCTCGAGCTTGGCTGCGGAGCCTCGAGCGCGACGGAACGTCGCTCGAGGGTAAGCCCTCGAGCTTGGCTGCGGAGCCTCGAGCGCGACGGACGGCGGGGCCTCGAGGGTCCTGTCGTGCAGCCTCGAATCGTGACGGAAACTACCGGCTAGGCTCGATCGTCACGGACATAGCTCGATCGGGACGGATTTTTACGGCTAACCTCGATCGTGACGGACATTCCCGCTCGAGGGTCACCGATCGGCGCGAACGCCGTGGCGAGGTTGTCGCGAAGGGCTGTCCGAGATGTTTAAGTTTTAGTTGGGTGCCAAACAACCCTTGTTTTTGAGTTATAACTGAATTTTTGACGAAATTTTTTTTTTTTTTTTTGAATTTCAACCCAATTTCCTGTTGCATTGATTTTAATTGCACTTTTTAATTCTTTTGACATCAGAGATGTCACAGCCTACCCCCCCTTAAAAGGAATCTCGTCCCGAGATTCGATTACACTTAGGAACAAGGTGGGAAAAAGGTACCTTGGTCTAAGAAAGGATGTCGGGGTAGTTCTTCTTTAGATAGTCTTCGGTTTCCCATGTGGCTTCATCTTCGGAGTGATGACTCCACTGAATTTTGTACATTTTAACTCCCTTCCTTCGTGTTTGTCTCTCTTTCTCGTCGAGGATCTTAATGGGATGCTCATCATAAGAGAGATCCGGTTCAACCGAGAGTTCCTCTTCAATAACCTCGGTTGGAACACGAAGACACCTCTTGAGTTGAGAAACATGAAATACATTGTGTACCGCTGAAAGTTTCTCGGGAAGCTTCACTTTATAGGCTACCGGCCCACATTGTTGAGTGATTTCATACGGGCCGATATAGCGAGGTGCAAGTTTGCCTTTGAGTCCAAACCTTTGCACACCCTTGGTCGGGGAGACCTTAAGATACACGTGGTCGCCAACTTCAAACTGAAGTGGCTTCCGCCGCTGATCAAAGTAATTCTTTTGTCGTGACTGGGCGGTCTTTAAATTTTCCCGAATGATCCTAACCTTTTCTTCTGCTTCCTCCACAAGGTCAGGGCCATAAGTATATCTCTCGCCTGCCTGGGACCAACACAACGGGGTCCGACATCTTCTACCATATAGGGCTTCGAAAGGTGCCATTCTAAGACTTGTCTGGTAGCTGTTATTATAGGAGAATTCGGCCAGAGATAAACATTTCTCCCAATTCTTCCCATAATGAATAACACAAGCTCGAAGCATATCCTCAAGTATTTGATTTACCCTTTCCGTCTGCCCATCGGTCTGAGGGTGATATGCCGAACTACGGATCAGTTTGGTGCCTAGGGACATTTGCAATTGCTCCCAAAAGCGTGCTACGAACAGAGCACCACGATCTGAAATTATCGTCTTGGGTACCCCGTGTAGACAAACGATCCGCTCCAAATAAATCTCCGCGTATTTCTTAGCAGTATAAGTGGCATTGACTGGAATAAAATGCGCGGTCTTGGTAAGGCGATCCACAATTACCCAAATAGAATCGTGGCCCTGAGGGGTCCTGGGAAGTCCAACAATAAAATCCATGCTTATATCTTCCCATTTCCATGAGGGGATAGGTAGAGGTTGAAGCGTGCCTGCTACCTTCAAGTGGCTGGCCTTAACCCGCTGGCATGTGTCACATTCCGACACGTATGTGGCAATTTCTCGCTTCATTCGAGTCCACCAAAAGTTTTGTTTCAAATCTTGATACATTTTGGTGCTGCCGGGATGGATAGAAAATTTAGAGAGATGTGCCTCATCCATAATCTTCCTCCGGAGCTCCGTGTTTTTGGGCACCATGAGGCGGTGTCCAAACCACAGGACTCCTTGCCCGTCCAACCGGAAGCACTTGTACTTTTCTTTCACCTTCTCTTTAGACAATTTTCTTTTGAGAACTTTAACGCCGGCATCATTTAATTGGGCCACAACAATCTGATCGTGCAAAGTTGGTTCCACTGCAATATGGTTGAGGTACCCGTGTGGAACAATCTCTAAATTGAGCTTTGCCATTTCATGACACAGGGTGTCAACGTAGGACTCCACGGAAAGACAATGACAACGGGCCTTGCGGCTTAATGCATCCGCAACTACATTAGCCTTCCCGGGGTGATAATGCACACTGAGGTCATAGTCCTTTGCTAACTCCAACCATCTTCGTTGTCTCATGTTCAGATGTGCCTGAGTGAAAACATATTTGAGGCTCTTGTGGTCTGTGTATATGTTGCAGGGAACACCCATCAAATAGTGTCTCCACATCTTGAGAGCATGAATAACCGCTGCTAACTCAAGATCGTGCGTGGGGTAGTTTTGCTCATGAGGTCGAAGTGCTCGAGAAGCATAAGCAATGACTCGGTTCTCTTGCATGAGAACACAACCAAGACCGGTGCCTGATGCGTCACAATAAACATCATACGGCTTGGTACAATCGGGCTGAGCCAAAACTGGGGCTGAAGTTAAAAGTCTTCGCAGGGTGTGGAAAGCTTCATCACATTTGTCATTCCACTCAAATTTAACTCCCTTCTTCAAAAGTTCGGTCATAGGCTTCGCAATCCGAGAGAAATCCGGAATAAAGCGGCGGTAGTAACCGGCTAATCCCAGAAAACTCCGAATCTCGTGGACAGAAGTAGGGGGTTGCCAATCCAACACCTCTTGCACTTTGGTTGGATCCACGGATATACCATCCTTGGAAACCGTGTGGCCTAAGAACTTCACGCTCTCCAGCCAAAATTCACACTTGGAGAACTTGGCGTAGAGCTGGTGATCTCTCAATCTCTGAAGAACAATGCGAAGGTGCTCGGCATGCTCTTCCTCATTCTTAGAATATATAAGAATGTCATCAATGAAAACCACCACAAACTTGTCTAGTTCAGACATGAAGACCGAATTCATGAGGTACATGAAGTAGGCCGGGGCATTGGTGAGTCCAAAAGACATAACCAAGAATTCATAAAGTCCATAACGTGTGGAAAAGGCAGTCTTTGGAATGTCACAAGGCCTGATTTTGATTTGGTGATAGCCAGAGCGAAGGTCAATCTTGGAGAACACTCTGGCGCCAGCTAGTTGGTCAAACAAGATGTCACATACTCACATACCACCGGAATGTCCTTTAGTTGGGTTTCGGCCATGGAATATGCACACGCATCGACGCAAGTCCGTTGTGGCAGATATAGCACACTCGGGCCATGCGTAGGCGAGTTTATCTCAACAACTCGTTCCGCAACATCTAAGACAACCTTATGTTGAGTCATCCAATTGGCTCCTAACACAATGTCAATTCCTTCCATACCAAGCAAAATCAAATCAGTAGAAAATGTTTTACTTCCCAACCTGATTGGAACTTTGTGGGTGACCTGGTTGGATGCAATTTTGCCTCCCGCAGTTGATATCACATAGGAGGATTTGGTATGGTATGATTTTAATCCGCATTTCACATGGAACCTTGTGCTTATAAAACTATGTGTTGCCCCGGAATCAAACAATATCACAGCAGGTTGAGTGCAGATAGGGAAGATACCAGTCATGTCTGGGGCTCCCTCGGGTAAGTCGGCCAAGTTGGTGTAGTTGAGCCGTCCTTGGCGAACTTGCACACGTTGCTGCTGCATGCCTTTGCCTTGCTGATTTCCCGGGCGTTGGTTTTGCTGCTTGTTCTGCGGGCAATCCTTAATAAAATGATCTTTACTTCCACACTTGAAGCACTGATAGCCGGCTCCTGGGCGAGCTGGCTGCTGTGCATTTTGCCTTGGTGCTTGCTGCTGCTGCGGCGGTGGAGGGAAACGAGGCGCGTTAGGCTGTGGCGGCCTAGCAACCCATCCACCTCCCTGAGGTGCCCTGGACTGTCCCTGCGGTGCAGCCGGGGGAACCAAGCGGAACCTTTGTGGCTGCGCGCTCGACGGTCCAGCGGGAGTCTTCCTCTTCTTTTCCGCCTTGTGCACCATGTTGGCGTCTTCTTGAGCGATGGCAAGGTTCACGAGATCGCCGTACGAGGCAGCACGGGTGGTGGCCAACTGCGCCTTTAACTTGGTGTTAAGGCCACGTCGGAACCTCTCAAGCTTCTTCTCGTCGGAGTCGGCGTGATGACCCGCATAAGGGCACAGACCATTGAAGGCCTGGGAGTACTGCAGCACTGTGCGAGTACCCTGGGTCAGCGCCAAAAACTCATTCAACTTTCGCTCTACTAGACCCGCCGGAATGTGATGAGCCTTGAATGCAGCCTTGAACTCATCCCACTCAACTACATGACCCTCCTGCTGCAGGGCCAGGTAGTTCTCCCACCAAAGGAGAGCTGGGCCGCGGAGCTGCTGCAACGGGGCTCTCCGCCATCCTCAAAGGAGAGCTAAGGTAGCGCCTCATCCAGTGGGGATCATCCGGCTGAGTTGGTGGAAACAGCCCAAGCAATTGGTGCTCTACCAAGCTCTGGTTCTGAGCACAAAAAGAACTGATGCCATTCAAGGCAGCTAGCTCACAAGTCGTCTCCATGTGGTGTCCATGAACTTCCACCGTCCAGGTGGGGGAACTAGGACACGGCGGGTGGCGATAGACCACCAAACGCACACGGGAACGAGTCACGCCACGGTCTCGGATGAGGATTCTCTCATATTGTGGCGGTGTAGGGTAGCCAAGTGCCTGTAGAACCGACCACAAGATGCTAGGGAAGCCTTCCCATCCCAAGCAATCAGAGAAGGACACGTCGTTGGGGTGACTAGCCAGGTCAGCGTGAGCGTCCATTCTGAACCAAAGGAAAAAGGGGCAAGGGTGAGAACCGGTTAGTGCCAAAGAGCAAAAACAGATTCTGTGCAGGGTGGTACAAATTACAAAACTCGAAATCTACAAGCTCAAAAATTCCCACACTTGGCCAGGACATTGTCTAAATAATTCCTAACAAGTTTCATGTTGGAGGTTTGAGCAGAATCTGTCGTTAAGATGGTGTAAAAATTCAATTTTTATCTCACTGTCCCCAGAAATTTCCAGCAGACAGGGGGTTACCATTTTTAACATAACTCCAGTTTTACTGAACCATTTTCGTTGAAATTTCTCTAGCATTTACTCCATAAGATTTATGACAACTTTCGTGTTGAACACTTTTTTCGTTCGACAACGTTTTCAGTTTCGAATTAAGGGTGCAACAGATTGTTCTCAGGAGGATTTTTGGGTTGTGATTTCAATTCCTTTGACGGCGGTTCGATTTGGTCACTTATTAAAATCCATGTCAATTCAGTGAGATGCAATGCATGAGCGGCCTATTCGTTCTCTCCAACACACATGCCAATAACTTTTGGCTTACGAAATTAGTGCCGGTGGCTAGGCAATATCCGTCTCTCCCTATATTATCTAGCCGAACTTCTAACCGTCTCAACATACGGATTCGCGGTTAGTGTACCTGCAGAAAATTCCATTCCAGAACATTTATAATCAACCTTTCGTGCCAGCACTCACGAAAGCGTCTCCATTCATTACCACCCACTATAGAGGTGGCACCCGAACGTTTAACATTGAACGGGCAATGTTCATATGTCACCAAAGCGACATATTGACAGTTTCATACGCTAATAGAATAGCGTATTGACTTTGTGCCGCCATCATATTTGCATATGATGCCGTGGTACGCTACAGCAATCGCCGTACCTTGCGCCCACCATCCTATTCTATTTTCATACGCCATCACAGCGTATTGACTATGTGCCGCCACTATATTTTCATATAGTGCCGTGGTACGTTACAGCAATCGCCGTACCTTGCGCCCACCATTGCGGAAAGTAAATGACAGAATGAAATGTGCTGGAAGTCAGTATAATATACTACTTGCCACCTATCATATCGTGATCCCTTAACCCACATAGGCTTCACGCTCTAGGTAACATCCTTAACGATCCTATTTATAACCTTCCTTTGCAAAGCGCATCGGAAGTACGAGTGGCAAGTTTTATTCAAAAATTTGTTTATTAAGGTTTGTTGCTCTCTCCGGTGCGCTGTTTCGGCTCTGATACCAGCTGTGGCGGTTCCACTCCGAAATTATTCCAAGTTAAGTACCTCGGGACCACTAACACGTAGTCAGGCACTTAATCCGGAATAAGCTGGAGCGCCGTCGGATTAAACCCGATTAACCACGCACTTTTCTTGATCGAAACAACAGCACGCCCACACGAAGGTGAGTTCCAGAGATTACAACATTCCACAAATTAAATTACACACAAAGGTAACATAGTTATTACAAACCGAGTTCAAATTTTAAATCAGAGTACAAAGTCTTTGCAGCGGAATTAAAAGTTTATAACAACTTAAATTTAGAAGTTCATTGCAGCGGAAGAAAACAATCTAACGACGATACAAAATAACTCCGTGCTGAAGCCTGCCACGAAGCTACTCCTCCCGATCCTCGCCAGAGGACGGAACCCATTCGATGTGCCAGCCAGGTGGAACCTGGGCAGGCCAAGTCATAGCATCCACATCCAAAATGATACCTGTAAAATATTGTCACAAGCAAGGCTGAGTATACTAATACTCAGCAAGGCTTACCCGTCGGGTGAAATCTACATCACCGACATCTAGACAATGAGAGGCTTTTGGCTGGTGGGTTTGTTTGCCAAAAAGCAACTAAAGTAGATCCTTGCTTTCAAGTTTTAGCTTCATATTCTAGTAAATTTAACCATTCTAAATTAGCATCCTCTCTAAGCATACAAGTGGTGCAATACAAATTATTCATAGAACAAGTTCATGATCTCATAATTCCACTTATTACTCGATGTAGCAAGGCGGTCAAGCAGTCTCATTAACCGCGAGAAGCGGACAGTTCGAACCGAATTTGTGCTACCTGGCCAGGGGAAACCCAACACACACGGATACTCTGCTTGCTATAAAAGGCACAAGCATTTCCCAACCTTTCCCATCGATCCACAATTCGGAACCGGGTCCACTTCCTTAGGATAAAGGTTTACTGCTTCACTCACAGCATCACGCATATATCCACAAGTGTACGGCAGGGGAAAACAAAGTTTCCAAGGAGAGATGGCTATCGGCCCTAGCTGCTTCAATCTGGTACCGGGCTTACCGGCTCCCATATACCGGCATGCATGTGGTACGTTCAAAAACTTGACACACTCTACCACACATTTCGACCTTAATCAATTATCATACACGGACGGGAGATCTACATCTATCATCCCGCCCGTCAATCCTTATGATTCCAACATAAGAAAAGACAAGCAATTCCTATGTCTCGCGAGTGACAGGAAATCACTCGACTTGTAACGGACCTAAAGCAATGCCCTATCGATCCTTTCATGCTAGTATTGCAAGTCATAGGTACTAGGAAATGTGCAGCTAAGGTATTCAATCAACTCCTTGAACGTAAATGCACAAACATAGAGAATTCAAAGTGCATAATTTGGTAAAGTTAGGTTATGCTCCGGGGCTTGCCTTCCTGCTCGGATTGAGGGTTAGCTTCCGGGATGTTCACTTCTGTACCGGCACCGTGCTCCGGGACTCCTTCCTCGACTGCGGGGATGAGGGTGTAGTCGCCGTCTGGAATAGCGCCTTCTACATGATATGCACAGTTTAAGGCGGCTGCCTTTAGATGCTAAGACTAGGGCCTTGAAGGCCATATTCACCTAGACATACTTAGATATTTTTATTTTCTTCACAAAGGCATGGTGCATGTGTGGAAAGTTCTTATTGAATTCGATGGTGATTGTGTACATATATAAAAGAATTTTATTTATTTCTTCACAAAGTTGGATGCTATTCTGGACTCTCAGATTCTATCCATTATATTCTAACTAATTAATCATAAAGGTTTATTCATTTATATAATTCAATTTCCAACTAGTTTCCTTCCTATTTTTTTGTTTCCCCATTTCTGTTCACCATTTTTAGCTATAAACTTTATGACAGCTACTGGAGCATAAGAGCTAAGCTCACTCCAAAATTTAGCTAATTTTGAGCTACACATAATTTATAAAAATTACATCAAGTTGCTGCCAGCAGAATTGAAATTAATTCATATAAAAATTGAAAATTCATCCATTTCAGGAGATCTTCCTACCAAAGCTAAGCATAAGTATGAGGAGGGCTCTGGCCAAGTGATGGCTCAAAATAACCCTTGGGTAGTCCTCAATAATTTTCCATCCAAAAACACATATTTAATTATTTACCATCCTAAACAGAGCAAAAATTAAGTTTCTCATTTTTCACAGGTGTGCTAACAAGTTTTTAGTCCTCTGGAGCAAGATGGTGATTTTCCACTGCCCAGATTAGTTTTAATGATTTATGCACTGCAAAAAGACAGAAAACCTATTTTAATTCATAACAGGAGCTGTAGTTCATATTTTTAAGTCCCCTTTGGAAACATGCTGTCCAAAGTCACTACAAACAATATATCCAAAGCTCAACCCTAGCGTAGCTCTGGATTTGAAATGGTGCACAACTTTAGGTTTTCATATTTTGAATTTTAATTCACATACAGTTCGTCAAAAGTACAAACATGTCTAATAGAGATTGTAGTTTAGACCCTCACGAATCCAGAGAGTATTTTTGTGCATTTTTCTGATTTTTGTACGATTTTTAATGGATTTTACAAGATTCGGGAAAAACAAATCTAGTTTTAGGAATCTATTTTCGCAGGGAACCCTAGAACTTTCAAAACTTCGTGAACCAGTCCTACACTTTTGCACAGAGGCCCTTAAACAAAGGTAGACGATGAAGAAAAGTCCCTGGGACCTCGCCGGAGTTGCGCCGGGCAAACTACGGCGAACTAGGCACGGGGAAGTGGGGGAAAATGATCCTGGGCTCACCACGAGTCGTTTGAGGACGGTTTGGAGACCGGGGGTTGTCGGAGTTGCGCCGGCGACGAGGAGGTGGCGGCGCGGCCGCTGCGGGGTCTACGCCGGCGAGCTCGGGGTCGCTCGTGGAGGGCTGAGGGGTCCGTGAGCTTCAGCAGGGCTTGGGGAAGCTGTTGGCGTGCTCGAGGAAGCTCGGGGATGGCTCGGAGTAGGGTCTCGACGGTGAGGTGGTTCGCCGGCCGGAAAACTCGATTTGGGGGAAATCGAAAATTCTCGCCGGAGAAGGGACAATAGCTTGGGGAAAGTTAGGGGTTTTGGAGCTGGTGGAGTGGACTAGCTCCGCGCGGGATGGATTGGGGAATGGTCGAGCGTGGACGAGGAATTTCGCGAAGAGCTTGGGTTCGGCTTGCGCGTCGCGAGGAGGAAGAAGACCGAGCGAGCACGGGGAAGTGGAAATGAACAATTGAGCGAGTGAGAGGAGGGGTGTGAGTGCGCGGTGGAGTGCTTGGGCACGCAAGGGAGGCACTGTGCGGCCTCGGGAGCGTGCGAGCGCGTGGGTGGCTGTCGCGGTCGCCATTGATGGCGCGGCGAGCTCGAACAGAGCGCACACGCGCGGTTGGGCGTCAAAGATCATCGCGTGATGAAGTGGAGATCCTCAGCAGAGGCTTTGGCGCGACGCGAATGGATTCTACCGCCTGCAGTGCGCTCGGCGCGGCGCGAGCGCGCGTTCGGCCATGGCGGCGCGCGACCGTATGATGGCGCTCCGCGGCGCGAGGCGAGGCGACAGCGGCGAAGTGATGGCTCGGGAGTGGCCGGACAAGAGCTAGGCGACAAGCGCCAGCGTCCGCCGCGGCTTGGCCAGCTCAGCGCCGCCTGCGCCGCTCGCCGGCCACGTGGCGGCCGAGCTCCGGCCAGCGCAGCGCGCGCCAGGGGCACTGTTGCATGCCCGTGGAGCTCCGATTTCCAAATTCGAATTTTCTCCAAAAATTCGAACTAACTTCGAAACGGGTAAAATTAAAAGTTGGGGTCTGAGGTGTGGGACACAACTTTCGAGCTTGGACCAGGCACTTCGACCAGGCGCTACGGCGCTTCGAGCTTGAACCGCAAGCTCGAGCTTGCCGAGCCTCGAATGGTCGGAAACGCCACTCGAGGGTGAGTGCCCCCCTCGAGCTTGGCTGCGGAGCCTCGAGCGCGACGGAACGTCGCTCGAGGGTAAGCCCTCGAGCTTGGCTGCGGAGCCTCGAGCGCGACGGACGGCGGGGCCTCGAGGGTCCTGTCGTGCAGCCTCGAATCGTGACGGAAACTACCGGCTAGGCTCGATCGTCACGGACATAGCTCGATCGGGACGGATTTTTACGGCTAACCTCGATCGTGACGGACATTCCCGCTCGAGGGTCACCGATCGGCGCGAACGCCGTGGCGAGGTTGTCGCGAAGGGCTGTCCGAGATGTTTAAGTTTTAGTTGGGTGCCAAACAACCCTTGTTTTTGAGTTATAACTGAATTTTTGACGAAATTTTTTTTTTTTTTTTTTGAATTTCAACCCAATTTCCTGTTGCATTGATTTTAATTGCACTTTTTAATTCTTTTGACATCAGAGATGTCACAGGAACCCACTCGATGTGCCATCCAGGGGGAACCTAGGTAGGCCAAGTTATGGCATCGACTGCCACATCCAACACTGTACCTGTAATAAAAGCCACAAGCAAGGCTGAGTATACTAATACTCAGCAAGGCTTACCCGTCGGGTGAAAACTACATCACCGACATCTAGACATGAGAGGCTTTTCGCTGGTGGGTTTGTTTGCCAAAAAGCAACTAAAAGTAGATCCTTGCTTTCATAGTTTTAGCATCATATTCTAGTAGATTTAACCATTCTAGATTAGCATCCTGTCTAATCATACAAGTGGTGCAGTACAATTTAATTCATACAACAAGTTCATCAATCTCATAGTTCCACTTGTTACTCAATGCAGCAAGGCGGTCAAGCAGTCTCATTAACCGCGAGAAGCGGACAGTTCGAACTGAATTTTGCTACCTGGCCAGGGGAAACCCAACACACACGGATAATGCTTGCTATAAAAGGTACAAGCACTTCCCAACCTTTCCCATCGATCCACAATTCGGATCCGAATCCACCTTCCTTAGGATAGAAGTTTACTGCTTCACTCACAGTCTCACGCATATATCCACAAGTGTACGGCAGGGGAAACAAAAGTTTCCAAGGAGAGATGGCTATCGGCCCTAGCTGCTTCAATCTGGTACCGGGCTTACCGATTCCCATATATCGGCATGCATGTGGTACGTTCAAAAACTTGACACACTCAACCACACGTTTCGACCTTAAATCAATTATCATACATGGACGGGAGATCTACATCTACCATCCCGCCCGTCCATCCTTATGATTCCAACATAAGTAAAGACAAGCAACTCCTATGTCTCGCGAGTGACAGGAAATCACTCGACTTGTAACGGACCTAAAGCAATGCCCTATCGATCCTTTCATACTAGTGTTGCAAGTCATAGGTACTAGAAATGTGCAGCTAAGGTATTCAATCAACTCCTTGAAACGTAAATGCACAAGCATAGGGAATTCATAGATGCATAAACTTTAAAGGTTAGGTCATGCTCCGGGGCTTGCCTTCTTGCTCTAGCTGTGGGTTAGCCTCCGGGTCGATTGTTCCTTCGCCGGCACCGTTCTCCGGGGTGCCTTCTCCGTCGGCGGGGATGAGATGGTAGAAGCCGTCCGGAATAGCGCCTTCTACATGAGATGCATAACTTTATAGTGGCTGCCTATTGATTCCAAAACTAAGGCCTTGAAGGCCATATTCACCTAGACATGCTAAAGTACTACTTTCTTCTTCATAAAATTAGAGGAGCGGTGTGGAAAATTTTTACGCATCTTTGATGGTGATTGCGTACATATATAAAAGAATTTCCATTTATTATTTTGAAGTTAGGGTGCTGTTCTAGAATTTTAAACCTTTCCATGTTTTATTTTAATTAATTATCAAAAAGGTCTATTCTTTTATATAACTCAATTCCACTTTGATTTCTTCTCATTTTTGTTTCTCAATTTCTGTTCATCCTTTTTATCTATAAACTTTATGACAGCTACTGGAGTATAAGAGTTAGGCTCACTCCAAAATTTAGCTAAAACTGAGCTACACAGAATTTATTAAAAATAGCTCAAACTGTTGCCTGCGGAAATGAAATAATTTCATATAAAATCGAAAATACATCCAACTCAGGAAATTTTCCTACCAGAGCTAGTCATAAGTGCATGGAGGGCTCTGGCCAAGTGGTGGCTCAAAATAACTCTTGGACAGTCCTCAATAAATTTCTATCCGAAAACACATATCTATTTATTTGCTAGTTTAAACAGAGCAAAAATTAAGTTTTGCATTTTTAACAGATGTGCTAACAAGTTTTTAGGCCTCTGGAGAAAAATGGTCATTTTTAGCTGCATAGATTATTTTGAATAATTTCTGGACTACAAAAAGACAGGAATCACAATTTAATTCATAACTGAAGCTACAATCCATATTTTTAGGTATCCTTTGGACACAAGGTGTCCAAAGTCATTTCAAACAACATATCCAAAGCTCAGACCTAGCGGAGCTCTGGATTTGAAATGGTGCACAAGTTTCTAAATTTACAGTTTGAATTTTAATTCAAAAATGGTTCACCAAAAGTATATACATGCTTAAATGAGATTGGAGTTTACAATCTCACGAGTCCAGGGAGTATTTTTGTGCATTTTTCTGATTTTTATACGATATTTAGCGGATTTTACAAGATTCGGGAAAAAATAGATCTAGGTTTAAGAATCTTTTTACGCTGGAGACCCTAGAACTTTCAAAACCTTTTCAAACCAGTCCCGGATTTTTGCGCAGAGGACCCTAGAACTAAAAAGGGGAACGCGAACAGGTCCACAGCTCGTCGGCGTTGCTACGTCGGTGAAACGACGGCGAGTTGGCTCGGGGAAAGTTGGGGGAAATGGAGAGGAGCTCACCGCGAGTCGGATGAGGTAGGTCTCGTGGCTGGAGGTGTAGCGGCGCGGCTCGTCGACGTTGAGCGGCGGCGCGGTTGACTCCGGCGACGTCGCTAGCGGCCTGTGGTGGTCGAGACGATGCGTGGAGGGGCGTGTGTGCTTCACCGGACGATGGTGGAGCTCGTCGTGGGGCTCGACTAAGACGGGGATGGCCGGGGTATGGAGCTCAACGTGGAGGTGGTGTTCGGGGTGAAAATGGCCGAGCGGTGGGGAAAAGCTTCGATTCCCGGCGTGAGCGGCTCGATTCGAGCTTGGAAGTGCTCGAGCGGCTAGCTGGGTGAGTGAGCGAGCTTCACGAGCGGGGGATTGGGAAAAAGGTGGAGGGATTCGCGGTCGATTTGGGGTCGCGGCGAGGAAGCTCGAGCTTTTCTCAAAGCGTCCCGAGGTTGAAGACGATGGGAGCGAACGCGGGGAGAGGAAAAAGGTGAAGTGCGCGAGCTCGGGGAAGGAATGAGGATGCTCAGGGAAGTGTTTGGGCGTGTTAGCGAGCACCGAGCGGCCTCGGAAGCGTGCGCACGCGCGCTCGGGCTGTCAAGGTCGCCATTGATGGCGCTGACGGCTCGGGCAGCGGCGCGACCGCGGGTTGGGCGAAGGAGATCGTGGCGTGGCGCTGGGGGATCCTCTGCAGAGCTTCTTGGAGCGTAGCGGGAAGAGAATCGCGGCCTACGGGAGGGCGCTGCACGGCGCGTGCGGCTGCGGCCAGTGGCCGAGCACCGGCCATGATGGCGCTCCGCGGCGCGAGGCAAAACGCGCTGTCGCACGCGACGTGATGGCTCGGGAAGGAAGGGACAACCGCTTGAGGACAAGCGCCAGTGGACGCCGCGGCTTGGCCGGCTCGGCGCGGCCTCCGCCGCTCACCGGCCACGTGGCGGCCGAGCTCCGGCCAGCGCAGAGCGCGCCAGGGGGCGAGCTGGCAGCTCCGTGGAGCTCCTTTGCCCCTTTTGAATTTTCTCCAAAAATTTGAACTGAACATGAAAAAGTGTAAAAATAAAAGTTGGAGTTTGAGATGTGGGACACAACTTTCTTTTTGGGATGAACCTGAAATTTCAAATTTTTCAAGCTCAAACAACCCAAATTCAAAAAGGTGTTCAGAACTGTTTTTCGAGTTTTTGAGGGGCTAAACTGCAAAATTTTCAAAAGTTCCAAACAGTTACTAGGCCTTATTTGTGATGACAAACAACTTTTAGTTTTGGAGATTTTCAAGTTTAGTACAAAATTCTTGAGATCTCAGTTGGGTGTTAAAAGACCTTTGTTTTCGAATTTAAATTTGAGTTTTGATGATTTTTTTTTTTGAATTCCAACATTACCTTTTCCCAAGGAAAAGTGTTTTGAAACAAGAAAAGAACTACAACCTTTCATATTGATTCGACGTTTGTGATGTGCACAACTCTTATTCATAATTTTAATTTAGAACCTTGCCTTCTAAAGGTCATTAGTATCTTTAGTTGGAATTATTTCATTAGTCCTTTAAGACCTTTAGGGGCATAGAAGCATTACTAATTTGCCGTTCAATCCTGACTTCTTTTTAGGAGATTTTTTTGCGTCGTCTCGAGAGTATGTATTTAGAGTTTTGCCGTGCATCTTGTAAGAGAAGATGTTTAGATTTGTACTAGAAAAGTTTTTGTAGGGTTCAAATTTCAAGAACCAAAGCACGAGTACAAACTTAACAATCCTCATGTATAATTCTCATTCCTACTAGTGATTTAGTTTCAGGGTTTATAGTTCCTTAGTTTGTTTAATCACTCTTACTTATACGCTTTAAATACCAGGGGTGTTACATTTTTAGGTCTCCGTTCGACACAATGCTTCTAGAGACCACACAAGCAACATACCCAAAGTTCAGCTACAAAGGAGCTCAGAATTTGAAATGGTGCACAAAACTCTAAAAACTGAGTTTGAATTTTAATTCAAAAACCATACACAAAAAGTGTATACATGCAGACATGAGATTGGAGTTTACAATCTCACGAGTCCAGGAGTATTTTTGTGCATTTTTCTGATTTGTCTACGATTTTTACCGGATTCTACAAGATCTCAGAAAATAGGACTAGATCTAAAGAATCTTTTTACGCCGGGAACCCTAGATCTTTTAAAGTCTCTTAAAGAAGACCTTGAATCTTACACGGAGGACCCTAGAACTAAAAAGGGGAACGCGACGGGGTACAAGCTTCGCCGGCGACCGGATTCCGGCAAGGATGTGGCGAACCGGCGTGGGGAAGGAGGGGTAACGCGGAGAGGAGCTCACCGTGAGTCGGTTGGGAGCGGTCTCGTGGACGGAGGTGGAGCGGCGCGGCTTGTCGACGGTGTGCGGCAGAGCGGCTTGCTCCAGCGACGTCGGCAGCCGGCTGCTGGGGCCGTGGCGAGACGTGGCCTGGCTTGAGAGCTTCACTGGGATAAGGCGGAGTTCGTCGAGGGTCTTGGCGGCGACGGGGATGGCCGGAAGATAAGGCTCGACGTTGAGGTGGAGCTCGGTGGCGGAAATGGCAGAACGGCAAGGGAAAGCTGTGATTCCCGGTGAGGGCTTCACATCTCTCGCTGGGGTTTGCTCGAGGGGCTAGCTAAGGGAGTGGGCGAGCTACGGGTGCAGTTGATTGGAGAGCCATGGAGGGGAGGGCGGTTGATTTGGCGTGCGGCTGCGAGCGTCCATGCTCTGCTCCTCGCGGCCAGAGGTGGAAGAAGGTGCGCGGGAGCGTGGAGGAGGGAGAATGGCTGGGATGCTGGCTGGGGAAAGGGGCAAAGTCACTTCGTGGAGGCTTGGGGCAAGCTAGAGAGGGCTAGGCGTCTTAGAAACACGCGCACGCGTGCTCGGACCGTCGGAGCCGCCATTGATGGCTCTGACAGCTCGGGCAGGGCGCGGCAGCGGGTTGGGGGTCGAGGATCGCGGTGTGGGCGATGGGGGATACTCTAGCGACGCTGCTGGCGCGAAGCGAGGTCAAAGCCGGGCTGCAAGGATTCCCTGCCCGGCGTGCGCGAGCTGCGGCCAATGGCGGAGCTCGGCTTGCCATGATGACAGCCCGCGTGGCGAGGCTTGCCACGGCGCAGCAGGGCTTGACCTGACCGGTCGGGGGTGCTGGCATGTGCGCGGGGACGAGAGGCGCGGCTGCTGCGGCTTTGGCCGGCCTGACTGGGTCGCCGCCCCTCGCCGGCCACGTGGCGGCCGCTGGCGGCCTCGGGCAGAGGCTGGCCGAGCCAGCTGTCGGGCGCCCGTGGAGCTCCTTGGTTCAACAGTGCAAAACTCTAAAAATTTGAACTAAACTTCCAAAGGTGCAAACACAAAAGTTGGAGTTTGAAAGGTGGGACACAACTTTCTTTTTGGGGTGAACCTGAAATTACGAGTGTTTCAAGCTCAAACAAGCCATGTTTGAAAAGGTGTTCTGCATGGTTTTTAGAGTTTTTGAGGGGCCTAACTACAAAATTTGAAAACGTTCCCAACAGTAACTAGGCTTCATTTGTGATGACAAACAACTTTTATTTTTGGAGATTTTCGAGTTTAGTAAGAAAATTTTGAGATCTCGGTTGGGTGTCAAAATAGCCCTATTGAATTCTAAACTTTGAATTTGAAAGCCAAATTAAGTGTGTTTTTATCCTTGCTGCTTTTTCCCCTGTTTTTAGTGTATTTTTAAAGTTAAAAACATCAGGGATGTCACAACCTACCCCCCTTAAAAGGAGATTCGATTTTGCTTAGTGACAAGGTAGGGAAAGAGATACCTGGGTCTTAGGAAGGATGTCGGGGAAGTTCTTTTTAAGATACTCTTCGGTTTCCTATATGGCTTCATCCTCGGAGTGATGACTCCACTGAATTTTGTACATTTTAACTTCTTTTCTTCGGGTCTTTCTCTCCTTCTCATCGAGGATCTTCATAGGATGCTCATCGTAAGAAAGATCCGGCTCAACCAAGAGTTCTTCTTGCTCAACAACCTCGGTCGGAACACCAAGACACTTTTTGAGTTGGGAAACATGGAAAACATTGTGCACGGCGGAGAGCTTCTCGAGAAGCCTCACACGGTACGCAACCGGTCCACATTGCTGAGTGATTTCATATGGACCAATATAGCGAGGTGCAAGTTTTCCTTTCAACCCAAACCTTTGTACACCCTTGATCGGGGAGACCTTGAGATACACATGATCGCCCACTTCGAACTGAAGGGGCTTCCGTCTTTGATCAAAGTAACTCTTCTGCCGAGATTGTGCGGTTCTTAAGTTTTCACGGATGATCTAACCTTTTCCTCTGCTTCTTTTACAAGGTCAGGGTCGTATGTGTATCTCTCGCCTGCCTGAGGCCAACACAACGGTGTCCGACATCTTCTACCATACAAGGCTTCGAAAGGTGCCATTTTTAAACTTGCTTGGTAGCTGTTGTTATAAGAGAATTCATCCAGAGATAAACATTTCTCCTAATTTTTCCCATAATGGATAACACAAGCTCGAAGCATATCCTCTAGGATTTGATTTACCCTTTCCGTCTGCCCATCGGTTTGAGGGTGGTACGCTGAACTACGGATCAGTTTTGTGCATTGGGATAGTTGCAAATGTTCCCAAAAGCGTGCCACAAATTGAGTACCACGAACTGAAATTATCGTCTTGGGCACCCCATGTAAACAAACGACCCGTTCCAAATAAATTTCAGCATAGTTCATAGCGGTATATGTTGTATTGACCGGAATAAAATGCGCAGTCTTTGTGAGGCGGTCCACAATTACCCAAATGGAGTCATGCCCCTTAGGGGTTTTTGGAAGTCCAACAATGAAATCCATGCTTATATCTTCCCACTTCCATGAGGGGATAGGTAGAGGCTGAAGAGTACCTGCTATCTTCAAGTGACTAGCCTTTACCCGCTGACACTTGTCACATTCCGACATATATTTTGCAATTTCCCGCTTCATCCTAGTCCACCAAAAGTTTTGTTTAAGGTCTTGGTACATTTTGGTACTCCCGGGATGGATAGAAAATTTTGAAAGATGAGCTTCATCCATAATTTTCCTTCGGAGTTTGACGTTCTTGGGCACCACTATTCGATGTCCAAACCACATCACTCCTTTCCCATCCAGCCGGAAGCACTTATATTTTGCTTTTCTCTTTGCCAGTTTTCTCTTTAGAATTTTAATGCTTGCATCATTTAGTTGAGCCATGACAATTTGGTCGTGTAAGGTTGGTTCAACTGAGATATGATGGAAGTACCCGTGGGGAACAATCTCCAAGTTGAGCTTTGCCATTTCATGGCACAAGGTATCAGCATAGGACTACACGGAAAGGCAGTGACAATGAGCCTTGCGGCTTAAAGCATCCGCAACCACATTGGCCTTCCTAGGGTGATAATGCACCTTCCTTAGCCAACTCCAACCACCTTCGCTGCCTCATATTCAAATGTGCCTGAGTGAAGATATATTTGAGGCTTTTGTGATCGGTGTATATATTGCATGGAACACCCATTAGGTAATGTCTCCAAATCTTGGGAGTATGAATAGCCGCTGCCAACTCAAGATCATGAGTAGGGTAATTTTGCTCATGCGGTCGGAGTGTTCAAGAAGAATAAGCCATGACCCGGTTCTCTTGCATAAGGACACAACCTTCCGGTGCCAGAAGCATCACAATAGACATCATAGGGCTTGGTGCTGTCGGGTTGAGCTAGGTCTGGGGCAGAAGTTAAATGTCTTCTCAACGTGTGTAAAGCCTCTTCACATTTATCATTCCACTCAAATTTTACTCCCTTCTTTAAGAGCTCGGTCATGGGTTTAGCAATCCGAGAGAAATCCGGAATGAAGGTGTGATAGTAATCGGCTAAACCCAGAAAACTCCGAATCTCATCGACAGAGGTAGGCGGCTGCCAATCCATCACCTCTTGTACCTTGGTTGGATCCACGGATATGCCATCCTTGGAAACCGTATGACCCAAGAATTTCACACTTTCTAGCCAGAATTCATATTTGGAGAACTTGGCATAAAGTTAATGATCTCTCAACCTTTGAAGAACAATGCGAAGGTGTTCGGCATGCTCTTCCTCATTCTTTGAGTATATGAGAATGTCATCAATAAAGACTACCACAAACTTGTCAAGCTCGGACATGAAAACCGAATTCATGAGGTGCATGAAGTAGGATGGGGCATTTGTGAGCCCAAATGACATGACCAAATATTCATAAAGTCCGTAGCGGGTAGAAAAGACAGTCTTGGGAATGTCACAAGGACGAATTTTTAGTTGGTGATAGCCAGAGCGAAGATCAATCTTAAAAAGCACTCTGGCGCCAGCTAGTTGATCAAAAAGGACATCAATGCAGGGAAGTGGATACTTGTTTTTGATGGTCACCGCATTAAGAGGCCGGTAGTCAATGCACAACCTCAAAGAGTGATCCTTCTTCTTCACAATAATAGCCGGACAACCCCATGGTGATACACTAGGACAGATGAAACCCTTGTCTAACAATTCTTGGAGTTGAATTTTTAATTCAGCCAATTCATTGGGTGGCATTCTATAGGGTCTCTTTGATATAGGTGTTGTGCCAAGTTGAAGTTCAATTACAAACTCAATGTCCCTATCCGGCGGCATCCCAGGTAAGTCATCCGGAAAAACATCAGCATACTCACATACCACCGGAATGTCTTTTAGTTGTGTTTCTACCATGGTGTAGGCACAAGCATTGGCGCATTTCCGGTGTGGCAAATAAAGTGCACTAGGCCCATATGAGGGCGAGTTTATTTCCACAACCCTTTCGGCAACATCTAACACAACCTTATGTTGGTTCATCCAATTTGCCCCCAAAACAATATCAATTTCTTCCAATCCTAGCAGAATCAGATCGGTAGGGAAAATTTTACTACCCCACTTGATTGGTACTTTTTGAGTGACTTGGTTGGATGCTATTTTACCTACCGCTGTTGATATCACATATGCTGATTTGGTGTGGTATGATTTTAATCCACATTTTGCATTAAACCTTGTACTTATAAAACTATATGTTGCCCCCGAATCAAATAATATGACAGCAGGTTGGTTGTGGATAGAAAAGATACCAGTCATGTCCGATGCTCCCTCAGGTAGGTCAGCCAGGGTGGTGTAGTTGAGCCTTCCCTGCCTGACTTGGACTCGCGGTTGCTTGGACTTGTTTTCCTGTTCCCAGGGCGCTGATTCTGAGGCTTGTTCTGTGGGCAGTCCTTGATGAAATGGTTGCTACTGCCACACTTGAAGCATGGGTAGCCACCTCCAGGACAAAGCGGCTGCTGCACATTTTGCCTTGGCGCCTGTTGTTGCTGCGGAACCCAACGCCCACCCTGAGGTGTCCTCTGCTGTCCCTGCGGTGCAGCCGGTGGAACCAAGCGGAACCTCTGAGTTTGCCCACTTGAAGGGGCAGCAGGAGCCTTTCTTTTCTTCTCGGCCTTATGAGCCAAGTTGGCATCTTCCTGTGCAATAGCAATGTTCACAAGCTCACCATAAATGGCAACTCATGTAGTGGTCAACTGTGCCTTGAGCTTGGAATTAAGGCCACGACGGAACCGTTCCATCTTCTTTTCATTTGAATCAGCATGATGGCCCGCATAAGGACACAGACCATTGAAGGCCTGGGAGTACTGTAGCACAGTGCGGTTTCCCTGAGTCAAAGCCAGGAACTCGTTCAGCTTCCTCTCAACAAGACCAGCAGGAATATGGTGTGCCTTGAAAGCAGTCTTGAATTCGTCCCACTCAATGACATGGTTCTCCTGTTGAAGAGCCAGATAGTTCTCCCACCACAGGAGAGCTGTGCCACGGAGCTGCTGTGCTGCAAAAACCACCTTGCGGTTTGGAGTAAAAGGTGTAGCCAGGATGGAGAATTTGGATTCGATGGCCCGAATCCACGCATCAGCTTCCAAGGGCTCCTCGGCTCTTGAAAACACCGGAGGGTGAGTAGCCAAGAAATCCTCGTACCAGGCCACCTAAGGTGGAGGAGCACAATGACCACCCTACTGCTGCTGCATTTGCTGCTGCATCATCTGTTGCTGCTACTGCAAATTACAGAGGATATCCGTTTGGGTGGCACACAGCTGCTACCACGTTGGGGGTTGTGGCGGTGGCGGTTGTGGTGGTTGTTGCCCTTCCTGCCCTTGCTGGTTGGTGTTGGAACCGCTAGCATCATGACCGCTACGAGTGATAGCCATCTGCAGTAGGTACTTGTATTAGCCACAATTCATAAGCTTGCATAAATCAATGACAAGATAGAACGTGGCAATGTAATGAAGTTTACTGCGTAAGGACAACATATCATCAAGCAGTTTTGGAAGAAAAATCATATCTCCCAACGGGAGGCAAGTTAGATGTTTCGGTTGGTAGCTTGTAAATTTCGTACCCTACAACTTTCATGTTTGGCTCAGAACCAAATTCGAGCTGGAACTAGGCTGAAAAATTCAAGTTTTCAGTTCTCAGTTTTTGTTGTTTTTCAGGAGGCCGACCTGTAGTGTTTTGGTCGCCATTTTAATTTCGCGTAATCATTGAAGTTGAATTTTGGTGAGCATTTTTTTTGACAAATTTCAGACAACTTTGTAGTTTATGTCACAGGCCAGAAGTGAAGGGAAAACACCTTAATAAATTAAACAAGGGCGGCTGCAGAAAGTTTTCAGCACAACCGTTACATCCATTCTCAAGTTTTTGGGGATCCCAATCCCATGCCAAATGGATTACATGTTCAAAAGCATAAAGGAATACTCAACTCCACTAGCCTATTACATCATGAAACCAAAATTTAGGCTACACTGAGGAGTAACTTGCTACCGAACGCTCCTTGAAGTCGTCTAGATTGTTAACTGTAGCTTGGCTGCCCATGGGAGACGGTGGAGCTTCAAGAGGTGGCATATTATCCTCTGTGTCCATATCTGATTCAGGGGCTTCTTTTCTCCCATTTTCTCCACCCTCATTTAGAAGATGTTGAGCATCATGGGCAGCTACCATAGCATTGGCATGTTCCAAATCAGCCTGCACGTTTTCGATCTCATCTCTCACTTGAGTTAGCTCATTGTTGACATTATTGTGCTCCAAGTGGAGGTCGGCCAACTGTCTCTCCAAGTCTGCAATTATAGCATCTCTGGTAGTCACCTCTATGGATAAAGAGGTTCTCTCTACCCCAAGGTCCAAGCACGAGCAGACAGATTGAGTGCTGCATTTTGAGACCGTCCCAAGAGTGACTACAGCCTGTGATAGGCCCTGATCCACCTCATCAATAGCGTGGCTGCTGCATCGGGGTTCTCTATCACCCTCAGAGGTGAGCTGAGATAGTGTCTCATCCAGTGAGCATCGTCAGCTTAGACGGGTGGAAAGAGTCCAAGGAGCTGGTCCTCCACAAGTTCAGTATTCTGGGCGCGAAATGAGCTGTTCCCATTGAGAGCGGCCAACTCACAAGTTGCTTCCAGATGGTACCCATCGACTTCAACGCCCTATGTTGCAGAGCTTGGGCGCGGTGGGTGGTGGTACACAACCAAACACACTCTGCACCGAGTCACACCATGGTCACGGATTATGGTTCTCTCATATTGAGGCGGACTGGGGTAGCCAAGAGCCTGCAACACGGACCAAAAGATGTTGGAGAATCCCTCCCAACCAACGCAGGGGGTTACCAATGTAAGCATAACTCTTAATTGAATGAACCAAAATTGTTGAAATTTCTAAAGAATAAACTAGACAACATTTGTGACAACTTTCATATTGAAAACTTTTTCATTCGACTGGGTTTTCAGGCTCGAAACGACAATGCAAATAGAACTGTTTTTGACAAAGTTTCATCACACTACCCTAGATATTTGTCGGAATTTTGGGACGGATCATTTAGTGAGCATGCAACATTATTTATAAGAGTTTCAGCGAATTTTAGATGCATGAGAGGCCTACTCGTTCTCACCAACACACGTGCCATTAAACTTTTGGCCTACGAAGTAGTGCCGGTGGCTAGGCCATATTCGTCTCTCCCTATGTTAAGTAGCCGACTTTGTCTGACCGTTCAACTTACGGAATCGTGGTTAGCGTACCTGCAGAAAAATTCCATTCCAGAGCATTTACAATGAACGTCCCGTGCCAGCACTCACAGAAGCGTTCCCATTCATTACCACCCACTATAGTGGTGGCACCCGAACGTTCAACATTGAACGGGCAATGCTTCATATGTCACCAAGGCAACATATTGACAATTTCATACGCTCCTGAAATAGCATATTGACTTTGTGCCGCCATCATATTTGCATATGATGTCGTGGTACGCTACAGCAATCGCCATACCTTGCGCCCACCATGCTACTCTACTTTCATACGCCATCCAATAGCGTATTGACTATGGGCCGCCACTATATTTTCATATAGTGCCGTGGTACGTTACAGCAATCGCCGTACCTTGCGCCCACCATTGCAAAAAGTAAATGGCAGTAATGAAATGTGCTGGGAGTCAGTATAATATATAATTAGCCACCTATCATATCGTGATCCCTTAACCCACATAGGCTTCACGCTCTATCCTTTTAGCGATCCTATGGATAGCATTCCATCGCAAGTGCGCGGTGGAAGCAAAAGTTCGCAAATTTTATTTCAAAAATGTTTGTTTAAGGTCTGTTGCTCTCCCTGGTGCGCATGTTTTGGCTCTGATGTCAGCTGTGGCGGACCACTCCGAAATTATTCCAAGTTAAGTACCCACAAACCACTAACCAAGTAGTCAGGCACTTAATCCGGAATAAGCTGGAGTGTCGTTGGGTTATACCCGATTAACCAGGTACTTTCACGATCGAAACAACACGCGCGCCCACACGATGGTAAGTCCCAGAAATTACAACATTCCACAAGTTCAACTTAACATAAATAGTCTCATCAAGTTATTACAAACCAAGTCTGAAATTCAAATAAGTGCGAGAGTTCAATGCAGCGGAAAATAATCTAAACGACGATACATAGCAACACCACAATGAAGCCGTCCATGGTGCTACTCCTCCCGATCCTCGGAAGAGGACGGAACCCACTCGACGTGCCAGCCAGGAGGAACCTGGGCAGGCCAAACGACAGAATTCACCGCCTCATCCAAAGCAGTACCTGAAATAATAGCCACAAGCCAGGATGGGTATACTAATACTCAGCAAGGCTTACCCGTCGGGTGAAAACTACATCACCGACTCCTAGACATGACAGGCTTTTGGCTAGTGGGTTTGTTTTGCCAGAAAGCGACTAAGAGTGGATCCTTACTTTCATTACTTTAGCATCAGGTTCTAGTAGTTTAACCATTGTAGATGAGCAACCTTTCTAAGCATACAAGTGGTGCAAAACAATTTAGTACAAACAACAAGTTCATCATCCTCATAGTTCCACTTGTTACTCAATGTAGCACAGCGGTCAAGCAGTTTCATTAACCGCGAGAAGCGGACAGTTCGAACCGAATTTCACTACCTGGCCAGGGAAACCCAACAGACATGGATATTGCTTGCTATAAAAGGCACAAACACTATCCAACCTTTCCCTTCAATCCACAGTTCGGCGCCGGTCCATTCTCTTAGGATACAAGGTTACCAGATACTCACGGACTTACGCCGGCCGATCTCACGCATGTAACCACTTGTGTACTGCAAGGGAAAAACATTTCCAAGGAGAAATGACTATCGGTCCTAGCTGTATCAATCGGGTACCGGGCTTACCGGTTCCCATAGGTCGGCATGTGCGTGGACCATCCCGCCCGTCCATCCTTATGATTCCAACATAAAGTAAAGACAAGCAACTCCTATATCTCGCGACTGACAAGAAATCACTTGACTTGTAACGGACCTAAAGCAATGCACTATCAATCCTATCATACTAGTATTGCAAGACATAGGTACTAGAATTATGCAACTAGGGTATTCAAACAACTCCTTGAAACGTAAATGCACAAACATAGATAATTCATAGTTGCATAAACTTTAAAGTTAGGTTATGCTCCGGGGCTTGCCTTCTTGAGCTACACCGGCGTCAGACTCCTGGTCAATCACAATAACTTTCGGGAGCTTCTTCTTTGTTGGCGGGGACGAGATTGTAAGTGCCGTCAGCGAGAGCACCTTCTACATGAGATGCATAAGTTTAAGTGTTGCTACAATTTTTAGGTCTAAAGCTAAGGCACTTGAAGACCATATTCACCTAGACACTAAAGTGTACTATTCTTTTTTCACAAGAATAGAAAGGGGATGCTAGGCTTAAATCTTACTTGATGGTGATTGTGTACATATATAAAACAATTAAACTATTATTTCTTATGCAAAAGTTCAGTTCTGGAATTTAAACTTCACATGCACCATATTTGCTTAATTATCCAAAGTGATCTATTTATGAAAATAAATTTACCCTAGTTCCTTCTCATTTTTGTTTCTCTGTTTCTGTTCATCCTCCTTATCTACAAACTTTATGACAGCTACAGGAGTATAAGAGCTAATCTCACCCCAAAATTTAGCTAAAACCGAGCTATACAGAATTTATTAAAATTAGTACAAGTTACTGCTCAAAGAATCAAGATTAATTCATATAAAATCAACACTACTTCCAAAACAGAATATTTCTCTACCAGTGCTAGTCATGAGCAAAATAAGTGCTTTGGCCAAGTGGTAGCTAAAAATACCACTTGAACAGTCCTAAATAATTACTGAAAACCTATATCAATTTATTTGATAGCCTAAACGGGGTCTAAAATTAAGTTTAGAATTTTTCTAACATGTGCCTACAAGTTGCTAGACCTCTGGTGGAAGTTGGTGATTTTTGACTGCATGAAATAGTTTTAATAAATCTACAACTGAGCTAGAACAGAAATCACTAAACAATTCATAACTGAAGCTACAAACCATATTTTTAGGTCCCCTTTGGACACAGTGCTACTGCAACCCACATAAACAACATATCCAAATTTCAACTACAACGAAGGTCAGGATTTGAAATGGTGCACTAAAACTCTAACAACTGAGTTTGAATTTTATTCAAAACCCATTCACCAAAAGCGTATACATTCAAACATGAAATTGGAGTTCACAATCTCTTGAGTCCAGGGAGTGTTTTTGTGCATTTTTCTGATGTTACTACGATTTTTAACGAATTTTCAAAGATATCAGAAATTTGAACTAGATCTAAAGAATCTTTTTACACCGGGAACCCTAGATCTTTTAAAACCTTATGAAACAGCCCTTGAATCTTACATGGAGGACCCTAGAACTCAAAAGGGGAACGCGACGGGGTCCAAGCTCGTCAGCGGCCGGATTCCGGCGAGTAAACAGCGGGGGAAGGCGGGGAACTGGCCGGGGGTGATGAGTAGCTCACCGCACGTTGATTGGGAGCAGTCTTGTGGACGGAGGTGGAGCGGCGCGGCTTGTCGATGTTGCGCGGCAGAGCGGCTTGCTCCGGCGAGGTCGGCAGCAGGCTGCTGGGGTCGAGGCGATGCGCGGGGTGGTGGGAGAGCTTCACCGGGATGAGGCGGAGCTCGTCGTGGGACTAGGCGGTGACAGGGATGGCCGGATGATAGAGCTCGACGTTGAGGTGGAACTCAGTGGCGGTAAAGACGGAGCGGCGAGGGAAACCTTCGATTCCCGGCGAGGGCTTCACGATTCTCATTGGGGTTTGCTCGAGGGGCCAGCTAAGAGGGTGAGTGAGCTTCGAGTACAGCGGGCGGCTGCAAGTGCTCAAACGCTGCTTTTTTGCGGTGGGAGGTGGAAGAAGATGCGTGGGAGCGTGGAGGGAGAATGGCGGTGACGCGGGCTGAGGAAAGAGGCAAGGTCACTTGGCAGAGCCATGGAGCGAGCTAGAGAGGACTGGGCTGGCTTGGGACGCGCGCAGGTGGATGGGCGGCTGCCAGTGCGCCATTGATGGCCTGGCGAGCTTTGGGCAGGGCACCGCTGCGGGTTGGCGGTCCAAGATTGTGGCGTGTGCGATGGAGGATGCTCTGGCGAAGCTGCCGGCGCTGGTGTTGGGCGAGCGAGCAGCTCAGGCGGCTTTGGGCAGGCGCGGCGCTGTGCGAGAATGGCGGAGCGCAACTCGCCATGATGGTGCGCCCGCTCGACGCGATGGGATGGCGTGCGGGGCGCGCGACAGGACGGCTCAGGGGGTCAGACGCGTGTGTGAGAGGCCGAGACACGGCTGCCGAGGGCTCGGCCGGTCAGGCGAGGTCGCCATCGCTCGCCGGCCACGTAGCAGCCAGCCACGGCCTGGGGCAGAGCGAGTCAGGGTCTGGTCGGAACACCCCGGGGGCTCGCCCGTTCTAACCCGTTTTTCTCCAAAGATTTGAACTAAACGTTTAAAAATGCAAAAACAAAAGTTGGAGTTTGAAAGATGGGACATGACTTTCTTTTTCGGGTGAACCTGAGATTACGAATTTTTCAAGCTCAAACAAGCCATGTTTGAAAAGGTGTTCTGCACAGTTTTTAGAGTTTTTGAGGGCCTTAACTGTAAAATTTGAAAAGGTTCCAAACAGTAACTAGGCTTCATTTGAGACGACAAACAACTTTTATTTTTGGATATTTTCACATTTAGTAGAAAATGTTCGAGATCTCAGCTGGGTGTCAAATCAGCCTTTTGAATTCAACTTTGAATTTTGAAACCCAACCTTAAGTGTATTTTCCATTCCTTTTTTGCTTTAACCCTGATTTTAGTGTATTTTTAAGGTTTAAACATCAGGGATGTCACACTGACTGCTGAGATTACTGATGAACATGAACGGGTTCACTGTACGTAGTACTATCATGATGATGTTTGCGAAGACAGACAGCTCAAGCATTGAGAGCGGTGACCAAGGACGGCCTGAAGGATTCCCGATTGCCATTTAATTGTAGCGAGCTTTGTTATAATTGCAACACGGGATGTTAAGTTTCCAAAAACTTCGCTAAACCCCGCTCCAAACGCTGCTATTACCGCACACACATTGCTCACCCTTCCTTTCATCGTGCATGCCGCGCACACATCGCGATTTCTATATTTTGTTGTGTGGTTACATTCACCAAATTTGTTTAATTGTTTGGAACTATAAAAGGTTAAATTGTTGGGAACTAAACAAAACCTTGATGTCACCAAATACACCGAGATAATAAGTCTGAACCCAATACAATATATTACTGCAATTAGATGATGTTTCCTATTTACAAATGCATTCTCTCCTATAAATAACGTCCAAAGAAACATTGTCACTCATGGTGAATCCTAACTCCACGATGCAAAACACGGAATAGTATTCCGACCTAACGGAATCGGTGATGTTCTTGCCGCTGTTGCCGCTGGCGCACTGAAGTCCGCCACGCATGGCGGGCTTTGCCACTCTTACATTGTTTGGCCGAACCGACTGTGCCAGATGACGGGCGTCCGAAAGACACCGCCACAACCTAGGGTTCTTCCACGACGTCAGTGTTCCTTCTCGGCCGCCGGCAACCATCACCGACCTTGGATCGCCCTCCTTGCCCTGAACCTGGCGTATAAGCCACATCACCTCATCGTCTTCTCCGGCACCACTGTTCCTCCTGTAGAGGCATAGGGCGCGCATGTAGACCGCTAGTTCATGCCCCGCATCAGCGGCGGTCTCGATCATCTCGATACACGGATTAAGCGAAGCGCGGTTAGCCCCAGCAAAGACGTCGCACAACCCGGCGCGGAAGCAGGCCTCTGGGTTGCTGACCTTGGCAAGGTTGTCGACGAGGGTGTCGGAGAAAATGGTGAAGTCGTCGATGTCGTCGTGATCCCACCCTCCCCGATGCAGCTCCAAGCTCAACGGGAAGCACCGCCCGACCTCCTTGGCGGCACAAGCATCACACATGGCTGTGCATGTACTCCTCAAGCAGCGGAGGTCTTTTAAGGGGCTCCTTGATGTAGCAGCAACACGGACGGCGATATCGACAGCCAGATGTTCTGG
Organism: Digitaria exilis; assembly: GCA_015342445.1. Lineage (NCBI taxonomy): Eukaryota > Viridiplantae > Streptophyta > Magnoliopsida > Poales > Poaceae > Digitaria > Digitaria exilis. Next base: position 144,546 of record JACEFO010002639.1, read on the forward strand.
GAGTTGCTGCAGTGGTGATGATGATGACGATCCTGGGGCGTTGGATCTTGTTCTTATTGCGGGCGGTGATGACAACATCACAGGCGTCTATGTCTCGGAAGCGAGGGATGCGGCGGGGAGGGGGGGTTCTATTGAGTTGTGGGCGGGGAGGAAGGAACAAAGCGGGCGGTGGTGTAGCGACTGGCGACGGCGAGAGGACGCCGGGGAGGGGCCTTTTATTGCCACTTCCACCTCCGTGTGAAATAGTTGTAGTTCTTGGATACACCGATTGGAAAGCCGATTTCTCTGTTTTTTTAAAAAAAGAAAAAAGTAGTAAGTCAAAGGTCAATGCAGCCCCTTCGTCCTTCTTCAGGCATACACAGAAGATCCTTTCTAAAAGATCACCTTTGGGTACGGTGCGGGTCGCAACTCGCACGGACTTTGGTGACGACCAAAAGTTCTTTGGTATTGGTAATGTGTGATTGGTATGTAATCTCTGCTGGATATATAGATATATATAGGGAGCGACTAAAATAGGATATACAGAGGGAGCGACTAAAATTTTATTTTCTATCGTGAATGCACGGACCCTCCGTCGCCGTCTATACACCCAGACCGCGGTAAGCCGGTAACCCATCAGCCCCAAAGCAACACAGCTTCCTTCCTCACACCTACGAGCCTGAGGCCCGAGTGCGCGGGAGCGCGCGAGCGACAAGGGCGAGCTCGGTCCGGCGAGAGCGCGGGAGCATGGCCAGCGTCAAGGGTGAGACGGCCCCATCGCTGCGGAGGTGCACGGCGAGGCAATCAAGGATTGCGGCTCGTCGGTGGGCTAGGGGCACGACGGCGCGGGAGTGTGGCGAGCAGGGGCTCCGGCGGCGCGAGCTGTGGCCAGGTGGCGCGACGGGTGGTCTCTAGGACGCGGCGGCGCGGCGGGCAGGTTCCACAACACGGCGGCGTAGCAGGATTTCAGGAGCGAGCGCGGTAGGCTGCTGTGATTTCTTCTCAAATCCCTCACAGGCTGTTGTGATTTCTTCTGATCCGCTGCCTATTAGATGTCTGAGGCATGAAATCCCTCACCAATTGGATGATATTTTGTGCGATTGGCTACTCATTTAACCTCTGACGCATTGAGCTGATGATTCTGCATCACGTCCCAGTCGGAGCGGCGCCGGCATGGACACTGGCCGGACCTTCTTCCCCTGTTTTCATCTCCCTGCACAGGAGCAAGCAAAGGTGCCCCAATACCAAATCGAGCGTACAGATTGCAATATTTGTTTGCACGGGAACTAAATTTGTATCTCTTATGGAGGATTTGCATTGCCGGATTTCATTATTTTTTTCTTGCAGATCGAGTTGGTATAACCTCTAGGCTCAGTGCGGTGCAGCTCTCCAAGCTGCCATATCCATGCAGGTAACATGCTCGATCAAATGCCTCTGATTACCTGAAGATCAAGCAACTGGTGTTTGTACTGTACGTGTCTGCACTAGTACTAGTGATGGAAATGTATTACTTAATAATGGTTGCAGTTCTCGCCTCTCTTCTATAGATGCATGTCCTTTTGATTGATTATGTGCAGCAGCAACTTGTTCCTTTTGGTTGCAGGTTCTCTAGTGAAAGTGTGCGGCAGCTGAGTAGCCAAAGCTGGCAAGACGGTCAGGGTGTTTCTATGCTTGGCTTTACAGGTTTCTATGCTCAATTACCCATATAGGAATATTTTGTTATTTCTATCCGAACGAAGTTTCATTTGCACCTCATTCCAACCATGCAACTTGTTGGGTACCTACAAAAGGGGTACCCCAATCTAGGCCCAAAACTACTTGGCACCAAGGCCCACAACGACATCAACCAGGCTCCACAGCCCAGCAAAGGCCCGCCATCGCTACGAGTCCTCGGGACCCATCCAGCTCGAGGTAAACGACCACCCTCGAGCGGGTGGTTTCCGTCTCGATCGAGGCTCGGCGGCCTCGACCCTCACCCTCGAGCGGGGTTTCCGTCTCGTTCGAGGGTTGGTAAGCTCGAGCTTGCGATCCAAGCTCGAGCCCGCCTCAACAGGAACAACGCCCAGCTCGAGGTAAACGACCACCCTCGAGCGGGTGGTTTCCGTCTCGATCGAGGCTCGGCGGCCTCGACCCTCACCCTCGAGCGGGGTTTCCGTCTCGTTCGAGGGTTGGTAAGCTCGAGCTTGCGATCCAAGCTCGAGCCCGCCTCAACAGGAACAACGCCCAGCTCGAGGTAAACGACCACCCTCGAGCGGGTGGTTTCCGTCTCGATCGAGGCTCGGCGGCCTCGACCCTCACCCTCGAGCGGGTAGTTTCCGTCTCGTTCGAGGCTCAGCAGCCTCGAGGGCGACCCCTACCCTCGAGCGGGTAGTTTCCGTCTCGTCCGAGGCTCAGCAGCCTTGAGGGCGACCCCTACCCTCGAGCGGGTAGTCTCCGTCTCGTTCGAGGCTTGACGAACTCGAGCTTGCAATCCAAGCTCGAGTCGGCCTCGCCGGGAACAGCGCCTGGGACTCTGCAACCCATCAGAGTCGACACGACGCGGTCAAAAAGCAGGGCTCACTGCTCCACGCCATCACCTACTCTTCGGAGAGGACATCGGTCAAATCCACTCGCAACAGTGAACTCTGAGCGCCATACTGCGCGCCAGACCTAACCCTGCCAGCAGCACTGTGCCAACCACTCCTTTGACTTTACCCCCCGCCGGACACGCTGCCACCCTCGAAGGCAACCTCGAAGGAGGCCACGGAGGCTCGAATTGGACCCCGTACGCAAGTTACCTACCCTCGACGCCGTAAACTGTCACGAGAGGGAAGGACAATACGTCAGCCCCTGCCATGTCGACAGCGGAGTTGGAAGGCGCGATTCCCGCTCGCGCACAGTACGCGGCATGGACGAACAGTGCACTTACCGACAAACACATGTACTCGCACCCTGCTCCCCTTGGTCTATAAAAGGGGAAGGGAAGCCCACGAGAAGAGAAACGAACGAGAAGGGCACGAAGACACGCAGAGTACACAAGTCTCATACGCACCCACACACCATAGCCTGGGACTTAGGAGCTTATCTCCTTCTCCCACCTTGCTTGTAAACCCCTACTACAAGCAACACGTAACCAGGTGCATCGCACCCCTGCTGGACGTACGGCCCCGTGGCCGGAACCAGGATAAAACCTCGTCTCTCACTCTCGCCATCGGGAAAAACGAGTGGTTAGCACCGCAATCACTCGTCGGTGCCGGTGCGACCAAATCAGGCACCGACAGTTGGCGCGCCAGGTAGGGGAGCAGCGCTGCGCTGCTCTCATTCCCGATGACGAACTTCGGCGAAGGACGGCCTCCGCTGGGCGAGAGCAATCTGCTCCCAGCGGGGCAGGAGATCCGGTTCGGGAGCCTGCGGTTCCAAACATGTGGCGACGATTACCATATGCGCATCCTCCAGAAGGATCCCAGCAACCAACCGGAGCCTCACCATCAACCTCCGGCGACACCGCGACGGCGGAGTCGTCCCGGACCACGCGCACGACGAACGCGCGCTGCGAGGCGCGCCGCCGACATCGGCGACCCCCATCCCACAAGGGAAGGAGGCATCCTGTGGTCAGGGTCACAGGAGAGGGCTGTTCCCTTCCTCCCGGGGCCCATGGCTGCGCCACGCGCTACGACGGCGCACTCCTATCCCTACGGGCTACGCAACTCCGCGGATGCGTACGCTTCCTTCATCCGCACTGCCATGAGTGCGAACGGCAACCAACCTGGTTGTCACCCAGTCTCCAAGCAATACTTCGCCGATCCATTGCCCGGCGATTCTCGCACGGAGTCCGATGATGGACACGCATTTATGCGTAGACACCCCGGTTGGGACTATTCGGGTCTCCGCGACCCAGAGGCCTTTATTGCCTTTCAAACAGCGGCGGATTACTGCTTCGAGTATTCCGATGATGAGTATGACCCAACCAGGGAGTGTTTCGTCATCAACGACGGACGAGCCAGCGAGGGGTCGACATCGGACGACGACGGTGGGGGTGACGACCAGGGGAACGACGATGGCATGGATCCGATAGGCGCGCAGCCATCGGACCCATCGGATCACTCTCCTTCCGAGGACGAGCGAAATCCGCGCCACCTGCCACGAGTTGGCGGTGACGTCTCGCCACCAGCGCGCTCCGACCGCGAGCCGGGCAAGCGAGGCGACGAGCACGCCACGAACGCACGACACGCAGGACGAGTGGTCCAAGCCCGCATCCTTGCTGAGGGCAAAGATGACGAGCTCGCTCCCAGAACGAGCCAGAAGCTCATCGCGGCAGCCGCGCTGCTCCGAGCCATGCCCGAGGCAGCCACCCCCGAAGGGCGGAAGCTGCACCTCGAGGCCCGAAAGCTGGTCGAGACTGCCGCCCGACAACAGGCCGAGAGCTCAGCCTCCCGCCTTCGACGCTCCTCAGCCTCGAAGGGCGAACGAGGAGGGGAGTCATCGGTACGCTCACCCCGGCCTAACGGCAGGGCGCGAGCCCAGTCCCGCGGCGACTCCTGCCGTGACTCGGCGCAGCGCCACGCCAACGAACCACGTACGCCCGAAGCACGAACGCTTCCAGCGAGGGTGCCCGCGAGGTCACGCCTCCGGGACACCCGAGGCGCGGTCGGCGATGGCAATGCTCGCAACACCCTGAATCATATAAGGCAGCGAGAGGGAGCCCGGGCCCACCAACGCGGGCGGACCGACGTTCGGTGGAACCGGGATGCGGTCTCGGAACCGGCGGGAACGCGCGTGTTCAGTCGTAACATCCGCACCGCTCCGTTTCCCCCTCGTTTCCGACAGCCTACCACCATCACCAAGTACTCTGGGGAAACTGACCCCAGGGTATGGCTCAACGACTACCGCCTAGCGTGCCAGCTCGGCGGCGCCACAGACGACGCCATGATCATCCGCAATCTGCCACTCCACCTGGCGGATTCCGCGCGGACATGGCTCGAGCACCTGCCCCCGAACCGGATCCGCGACTGGGGCGACCTGGTCGAGACCTTCGTGGGAAATTTCCAGGGCACCTACGTGCGCCCTGGGAACACGTGGGACCTTCGAGGGTGCAGGCAAAAGCCCGGTGAATCCCTGAGGAACTTCATCCGGCGCTTCTCCAAGCGTTGTACCGAGCTGCCCGACATCACCGACCATCAGATCATCCACTTCTTCCTCGAGAGCACCACATGCTATAGCTTGGTGTCCAAGTTGGGGAGGGACCCTCCCCCCGACGCGAACCGGCTATTCGAGGTAGCCTCCAAATACGCTTCGGGGGAGGAGGCGGCGAACGCCATCTTCAACGGCAAGAAGGGAAAGCGCCCCGAAGAGACGCCCGCGGAGGGCAGCAAGCCAAGGAAGCTCTCGAGGAAGTAAAATCAAGGCAATAAGGGGAAGAAGTACCGAACCCCTCACGAGAAAGGCAACAACGGCGAACGAAGCCCCGCAGTGGACCCCGGACACAAGGGGCCTCGAGGCCCTCCATGTGAAGGAGAGTCTCCGATGCCGACGGCGTATGGGACGACCCACCGCCGACGGAAATCCTCGCGAACGCCTGCGACATCCAACAGCTAAGTAGCTTCTACCCCTAGAGCGGCTTCAGCCCCTCGAACCTTTTTTGTACATACTTTCGATTGTACAAACTCTTGTTTAAGTATTTGGCTTAGCTCTCGCAAGTTGTGAACGAATCAAGTGGACTCGAGTCCACTCATACTTGAGTGAGGGTTGGTCCTACCCTCGCTAGGACCATCCCTCCCTCGGGGGCCGCAATGGGGACGAACCCCCGAAAAAGTCAATACTTTTATAATTCTTGTGATATCTCGAGCGTATCGCCAAGTGCTCTTTTGCAACCCTCGAAGGGAAGACACTAGGCGTGAAACGGACAAGGGCAGGGTCGCCTGAGCCGAGTGCTCGCCTACGCCTCGAGGCTACGGCAGCACCTCACTTCCCTCCGCCTAAGTCATTCACGTACGATCGATCCTAGTGGCTACTTCCTTTCAAGGCGCATGCATTCGACACAACGTGCATCGCAGAGATACCGCTTGAAAATAAAACTCGTTTTTCGAAACTCTTGTGATATCTCGAGCGTATCGCCAAGTGCTCTTTTGCAACCCTCGAAGGGAAGACACTAGGCGTGAAATGGACAAGGGCAGGGTCGCCTGAGCCGAATGCTCGCCTACGCCTCGAGGCTATGGCAGCACCTCACTTCCCTCCGCCTAAGTCATTCACGTACGATCGATCCTAGTGGCGACTTCCTTTCGAGGCACATGCATTCGACACGACGTGCATCGCAGAGATGTCGCATGCAAATAAAACTCGTTTAACGATACAAACGATGTTTAACGAAAATGAGTAGGATGTATGAAAACAAACGAATTGTTCTTACATCAGGAAACGCAAGTCTCTAATCGACTATTTATACTCGGGCTCGATGTCCCGAGGCTTTCAGGGTCCGCTTCAACCATCAGGGTCATCCCAGCCGCCGCCATCTTCGCCCGGGAAAGGACGCTCTTCCACCGTCAGGGCAGTCGTGCGGTCACTTCGCCCACGCCACGCCTGAAAAGGCGCGCGCACTCCCCCACGAAGTCGCAGTAACTGCCCTAACGGTCATCATGACCCCGCACGAAGAGGTGGAAGGTACATTCAACACACCAACCCTTGAAAGGGCGGCCTTCATTCTACTGATCAGGGGTTCGAACCTTGGGCCTTCGAAGGGTTTCGACAAGGGCCCCAGATCAACCGAGTCAGGGATAATCGACGGTACCCTCGAAGCTCGAGCGCTCGAGGAAGCCAATCGGTTATGTTCGAGGCCAGGCAAAGTGCCTAGATCGAGGGACCCCACGAGGGGGAGCATCGAGCCCTCGACCTCTATCGAACGAGGTCGAGTCCCATCTAGCATACTTTTGCGAAAAGCTTTTACGGGCGTGTCCTATGACCACGAGCCTACCCTCATCGAACGGGGCATGGACGTCCGCTCGAACTACCCGCTATCAGCTCACCCAGGCATCCACGGCTCGATCCCAATCGTGGGAAGCATGGATCGCCCCCTCCTCAGTCCCTCGAAAGGGATCCCGAGGAACGAAGAAAAATTTGGGACATCTCGAGCCAAACGAGGCTCGGGGGCTCCTAGTGCTGTGGACAAACCCACACGACCGTGTTCCTCCCCACATCGGCCACACCGCGCGGAGCGGAACATGCGGAGAGAACGCTCAAGGCTTCCCCCTCGAAGGGAGGAAGTCATCGTTCTACTGATCAGGGGTTCGAACCTTGGGCCTTCGAAGGGTTTCGACAAGGGCCCCAGATCAACCGAGTCAGGGATAATCAACGGTACCCTCGAAGCTTGAACGCTCGAGGAAACCAACCGATTATGTTCGAGGCCGGGCAAAGTGCCTAGATCGAGGGACCCCTCGAGGGGGAGCATCGAGCCCTCGACCTCTATCGAACGAGGTCGAGTCCTGTCTAGCATACTTTCGCGGAAGGCTTTTATGGACGTGTCCTGTGACCACGAGCCTACCCTTATCGAACGGGGCATGGACGTCCACTCGAACCACCCGCTACCAGCTCAACCAGGCATCCGTGGCTCGATCCCACCGAGGGAAGCACGGGTCGCCTCCTCCTCAGCACCCTCGAACAGGGAGCGCGAGGCACGTAGAAAGCTCGAAAATCCCCCTACCTCAGGCGCGGTGGACGAACCCACACCTGAGGAAGCAGTAAATGCTCTGCACATCAGGTTGAGACCTTGGGAGAGTGTCAATCACCCTCCCAAGGCCTCGGGGGCTACACCCGCGGGTGCGCTAGCGCGCCCCCACGGATTCTCGGAACCCACGAAGAAACGAAGGCCTCGAAAGCCTCGACGAACTCCAGCCTTCGCGGGATTAAACTTCATCCCTGCGAAGGCTCGGGGGCTACTGTTGGGTACCTACAAAAGGGGTATCCCAATCTAGGCCCAAAACTACTTGGCACCAAGGCCCACAACGACATCAACCAGGCTCCACAGCCCAGCAAAGGCCCGCCATCGCTACGAGTCCTCGGGACCCATCTAGCTCGAGGTAAACGACCACCCTCGAGCGGGTGGTTTCCGTCTCGATCGAGGCTCGGCGGCCTCGACCCTCACCCTCGAGCGGGGTTTCCGTCTCGTTCGAGGGTTGGTAAGCTCGAGCTTGCGATCCAAGCTCGAGCCCGCCTCAACAGGAACAACGCCCAGCTCGAGGTAAACGACCACCCTCGAGCGGGTGGTTTCCGTCTCGATCGAGGCTCGGCGGCCTCGACCCTCACCCTCGAGCGGGTAGTTTCCGTCTCGTTCGAGGCTCAGCAGCCTCGAGGGCGACCCCTACCCTCGAGCGGGTAGTTTCCGTCTCGTCCGAGGCTCAGCAGCCTTGAGGGCGACCCCTACCCTCGAGCGGGTAGTCTCCGTCTCGTTCGAGGCTTGACGAACTCGAGCTTGCAATCCAAGCTCGAGTCGGCCTCGCCGGGAACAGCGCCTGGGACTCTGCAACCCATCAGAGTCGACACGACGCGGTCAAAAAGCAGGGCTCACTGCTCCACGCCATCACCTACTCTTCGGAGAGGACATCGGTCAAATCCACTCGCAACAGTGAACTCTGAGCGCCATACTGCGCGCCAGACCTAACCCTGCCAGCAGCACTGTGCCAACCACTCCTTTGACTTTACCCCCCGCCGGACACGCTGCCACCCTCGAAGGCAACCTCGAAGGAGGCCACGGAGGCTCGAATTGGACCCCGTACGCAAGTTACCTACCCTCGACGCCGTAAACTGTCACGAGAGGGAAGGACAATACGTCAGCCCCTGCCATGTCGACAGCGGAGTTGGAAGGCGCGATTCCCGCTCGCGCACAGTACGCGGCATGGACGAACAGTGCACTTACCGACAAACACATGTACTCGCACCCTGCTCCCCTTGGTCTATAAAAGGGGAAGGGAAGCCCACGAGAAGAGAAACGAACGAGAAGGGCACGAAGACACGCAGAGTACACAAGTCTCATACGCACCCACACACCATAGCCTGGGACTTAGGAGCTTATCTCCTTCTCCCACCTTGCTTGTAAACCCCTACTACAAGCAACACGTAACCAGGTGCATCGCACCCCTGCTGGACGTACGGCCCCGTGGCCGGAACCAGGATAAAACCTCGTCTCTCACTCTCGCCATCGGGAAAAACGAGTGGTTAGCACCGCAATCACTCGTCGGTGCCGGTGCGACCAAATCAGGCACCGACACAACTGACGAGCGTACATACTTTCTAATGCATGCATATGTGTGTGCTCAAAGCATAGATAAGCAATTGCAACAACTCAAGTACTTTGATTACATCTAGGACAATAACCGAGTTACTACGACACAAGAAAGTCAACCACAATTGCAACTAGACACTAATCTAGTTATAGCTAAAGCAATTGCAACTGGTCAGGTTCTTTAGTTACAACTAGGACAATAATGCAATTAATGTACATGACACAACGACTACTACTGGAGCACTAATATAGTTACAAAAGAATTTTATGTTATGATGTCTGTATCTTGGTATATGCAGCAAAGTAAGTTTATAAATTTCATGGCTTGTGACAGCTCCGGGATGATCTTATGACGATGCTTATTGCTCGACATGAAACAACTGCTGCTGTTCGGACATGGTCTGTTTTTCACTAACTCAGTTACACAATTGTCATCACAAAATTCCTCAAGTAACTAGATTTTGGTTAAATATAATATGATCATATTGTATTGTGATACATAGCCCTACGATGAGACCAAACCATTCAAGATAGGCAGATCATACTATCTTTTTGTGTCTCAGCCTTCTCATGGTTGCAAATGCACCTTGTGGGCACCTATTGCAACATCATGAGCACTCTGGTTGCAACTTGGTAGATAACCCGGTTGCAACTCTGGTGGGTGGTTGGCATGTAACGTTCTTTATGCTATGACAAATTATTTTTTTGTACAAGATCTGAGATCAAATCACAACTTTTTGGGAACCAACAGATTTAGAAGGTGTGCATATGTATGTATTATGCAAGTTGTTCCCTTTTGCTGAAATTAAGCATTCAGATTTGTGGAATTTTCAGGATTCCAGTGAATCGATAATCTGCAGCAGGTCAATGGAGTGCAAGATGACTAGATGAGGTACATTTAGGAGCTCGAACTTGTAATCTATTCGATGGAATGCTTCTGAAGATGAAGCAATTGCTGGCTGCTGAACCAGTGTGCATGTGCATGGCTATATATACATGATATGGTTTGTTGTTGATGGTATACTGAAATTTTAATGATTCCACAAGCAATATAATTTGCAAGTAAACAAAACAAAGACAATTATATTCTATTTGGTACTTGAGTAGTTGCTGAATGTCTGCATGTCATAAGTAACCATTTTGCTGTAAATACCATTTTATGCTATCATTTTTCTCTATGTTACTATCTTTCATTTTATTTATAGACTGAAGCACTGCATTATGTGCAGAGCTAAATGGCAAACCGATTTTTCAAACTGGAAGACATATCACAACACCGGCAGTCAATAAGAGTGTCTCTGTGCCTCTATCTGTTCTTTGCACTTTGTCTAGTAATACAGAGGTTCCAAATGGATTGCCTACGCAGGCAACAATTGTACTGCTCTGGGTGGTGACATACATGAAGGGGAGCATTAGGATCAGACAAGGCATGTGCTGCAGATAAAATGTTTTCAAGGATTCAGCGTTCCATGTCGAGGCAAAGACATACTGAAGATCGTCTACATGGAAAGGATCAAGCTGCAAAGAGTGGAAGCCATGATGGTATGGAAGATAGGAAACATAGGTCTGACGTTGGGACTTTAGGGCCAAACAGTCTGTATCATCATCGTCCATACCATGTGATGCTGCTGCTATAGTTGAAACAACATCAATAGGTCCATGGAGTTCAATTAGATGGTTTTCCATCACACAGAGAGCTAAATTATCTGTTCTAATAGTGACATTTAGTCACTAACAACTCTTCTGTTAAAGATTCATTGACTGTGACTTCCAGATCTGTCTAAGGCAAGTATTGCAGATCGTGCGTGCCACCGTATTTCTGAAAATCACATGTTAGTCGATCCAAAGAAACTTCAATTTGATGGCATCGAATCAACTTTTATGAATCCTACCAGCTAACAAACGTACCAGCAATAGGAATCTGGTGTTAAAAGTGACCATCTTGATCTTGCTAGTGAACAAACATACCATCAAGAGGAATATGGTGTTAAAGTGTCCATCTTGATCTTGCTAGTGAATGAACACTAACACACTAATAACCAAGTTAAATTGACACTAGGAAGCCTAACACAATTGCAACTAACACAATAATATAGTTTTTATCTAAAGCGATTGCATATGGAGCATTAATCTAGTTAGAACGAGGCCAATTGCTACTGATTAGGTCCGCCAATTGCAACAGGGACAATAACATAGTTACGCTGATACTAGAAAGGCATGCACACGACACCACAGTTGCAACCGGAGCACTAGTCTAGATACTATTGGACCATTCGCAAGCGGTTGAGTACTTCGATTGCAACTTGAACAATAACCGAGTTACAACGGCACTCTAGGACAACAATCTAATTATATCTAAACCAATTGCAACTGGTCATGTCCTCCAGTTACAACTAAGACATTAACACAATTACAACTAGGAGCGGTCTTGGTATAAATCAATTGATATTTGGTTATCCATTAATCACATGTCGTGGATGTTGGATTATCATCTAGCTGTTGCCAAATGTATTTTCTGTGTTCTGATGGATAACAGGCCCACTGTATGCAAGCCTACATAGCCAAAATTCTAGAAAGGTATGCACATCACACCACAAATTACAATTGGAGCACCAATCTAGTACAATGGGACCAATTGCTATTAGTCAGGACCTCCAATTGCAACTGAGACATTAACTGACAAACATAGATACTTGCAATCTGCTTCAACGTCCTGTTTACCATTTCTTCCAAAACTTCCTGTAAGTCAACATGGGATGGAATTAGTTGCAACTTTAAGCAAATTATGATTCAGCAGAATGGCAATGTATGCGTGATGATCACCTGCTCTTGAATATTCTATTAGCTAGTACAGAATGATCAACATATTTTTTATATATAAGAAAAGAAAACATGAAAATAAGCTATCTGATGTGCAGATTATGTTGTGTTCAAATGCTCATCTTCAGTTGGAGAATAAATAGAGTTTGACCAACAAATTTAATTAATACATACAAGTGTTCGTCAACCACTATATATACAGATGTAGAACAAAACCACACAGAAAAATCTCATGTAGTTGATGCAAGTAGATCCAAATATATAAGAAATGAGAGCAACCAAACAGAGATATTACAGATCAATTCAGTTTGCCAGTAGCCATATGACCAAATAGAAGTTACCGGTAAAATCGTACAGCTCAAATAAAAAACTACAGTCCCATCAATTTCATCTGGGACAACAACTAAGTTACGAAGACACTGACAACACAATTGCAACTCAGGTACTAGTCTAGTTACAACTGGACCCATTGCAGAGTTACAACAAGAACAATAATTCAGGAATCCACTACTTTTTTTCATGTGTTATTCAGAACAAGCACATTTATAATTACCGAAAATTCAGGTGCTTACATGATTCAAAGATCAAGTGTTTTTCAGTAGTATTTTTCCTATGTTGTACAAGGCGGACCACTCCGAAATTATTCCAAGTTAAGTACCCACGGACCACTAATCAAGTAGTCAGGCACTAAATCCGGAATAAACTGGAGCGTTGTCGGATTATACCCGATTAACCACGTTCTTTCACGATCGAAACAACACGCACGCCCACACGAAGGTGAGTCCCAGAAATTACAACATTCCACAAGTTCAACTTAACATAAATAATCTCATCAAGTTATTACAAACCAAGTCTGAAATTTAAATAAAAGTTGAGAGTTCAAAGCAGCGGAAATAAACTACTCGACGATACATAGCAACACCACAATGAAGCCGTCCATGGTGCTACTCCTCCCGATCCTCGGAAGAGGACGGAACCCACTCGACGTGCCAACTAGGAGGAACCTGGGCAGGCCAAGTGACAGAATTCACCGCCTCATCTAAAGTAGTACCTGAAATAATAGCCACAAGCAAGGCTGAGTATACTAATACTCAGCAAGGCTTACCCGTCGGGTGAAAACTACATCACCGACTTCTAGACATGAGAGGCTTTTGGCTGGTGGGTTTGTTTTGCCAGAAAGCGACTAAGAGTGGATCCTTACTTTCATTATTTTAGCATCAGGTTCTACTAGTTTTAACCATTCTAGATGAGCAACCTTTCTACGCATACAAGTGGTGCAAGACAATTTAGTACAAACAACAAGTTCATCATCCTCATAGTTCCACTTGTTACTCAATGTAGCACAGCGGTCAAGCAGTCTCATTAACCGCGAGAAGCGGATAGTTCGAACCGAATTTCACTACCTGGTCAGGGAAACCCAACACACACGAATAATGCTTGCTATAAAAGGCACAAACACTATCCAACCTTTCCCTTCAATCCACAGTTCGGCGCCGGGTCCATCCCCTTAGGATACAAGGTTATCGGATACTCGCGGACTCATGCCGACCGATCTCACGCATGTAACCACTTGTGTACAGCAAGGGAAATACATTTCCAAGGAAAGATGGCTATCGGTCCTAGCTGTATCAATCGGGTACCGGGCTTACCGATTCCCATAGGTCGGCATGCACGTGGTACATTCAAAAACTTGGCACGCAGATACCACACGTTACGGCCTTAATCCAATTATCATACACGGACAGGAGATCTACACATACCATCCTGCTCGTCCATCCTTATGATTCCAATATAAGTAACGACAAGCAACTCCTATGTCTCGCGAGTGACAGGAAATCTTTAAAGTTAGGTTATGCTCCGGGACTTGCCTTCTTGAGCTACACAGGCGTCAGTCTCCGGGTCAATCACGATGATGTTGGCACTACCTTTGGGAGCTTCTTCTTCGTTGGCAGGGACGAGGTTGTAAGTACCGTCAACAAGGACGCCTTCTACATGAGATGCACAAGTTTAAGCATTGCATAAATTTTTAGGTCTAACAGCTAAGGCACTTGATGGCCATATTCACCTAGACACTTTAGTGTATAATTTTTAGGTCTATTTAATGGTGATTGTATACATAGATAAAACAATTTAAACTATTATTTCTTCTGCAAGTATTCAGTTCTGGAATTAAACTTCACATGCACCCACATTTGCTTTAATTATTCACAAGTGATCAAAATTCTTTATTAATTCAAATTTACTCTAGTTCCTTCTCATTTTTGTTTCTCTATTTCTGTTCTTCATTTTTATCTACAAACTTTATGACAGGTACAGGAGTATAAGGGCTAAGCTCACCCCAAAGTTTAGCTAAAACCGAGTTGCACAGAATTTATTAAAAATAGCACAAGTCACTAACCGTAGATTCAAGATTAAATCATATAAAATCATAGATACATCCAAAACAGTATATTTTGCTACCAGAGCTAGGCATCATCAAAATAAATGCTTTGGCCAAGTGGTAGCTAAAAATACCACTTGGACAGTCCGAAACAAATACCAAACCAAAAACATACATCTATCTATTTGATAGCCTAAACAGAGTCAAAAATTCAGTTTAGCATTTTTTTAGCATGTGCTAACAAGTTTCTAGACCTCTGGTGGAAGTTGATGATTTTTGACAGCAGGAAATATTTTTATTAAATCTAGAACTGAGCTAGAACAGAAAACACTAAACAATTCATAACAGAGGCTACAGATCATATTTTTAGGTCCCCTTTGGACACAGTGCTACTACAGGCTAAACATACAACATACCCAAAATTCAGCTACAGTAGAGTTCAGGATTTTAAATGGTGCACAAACTCTTAAAACTGAGTTTGAATTTTAATTCAAAAACCATTCACCAAAAGCATATACATGCAAACATGAGATTGGAGTTTACAATCTCACGAGTCCAGGGAGTATTTTTATGCATTTGTATGATTTGTCTAAGATTTTTAACGGATTTTGGAAGATCTCAGAAATTTGAACTAGATCTAAAGAATCTTTTTACGCCGGGAACCCTAGATCTTTTAAAACCTTACGAAAGGGTCCCTAAACTTTGCACACATGCCCCTAGAACTAAAATGGGGAACGCGACGGGGTCCTTGAGCTCGTCGGCGGCCGGATTCCGGGGGAGAGGCCGGGGGAACTAGGCGGGAAGTGACGAGGGGCTCACCGTGCGTCGGTAGGAGACGGAATCGAGGCCGGTGGTGGACCAGCGTGAGCTGGCGACATCGGGCGGCGGAGCTCCTCCGCTCGGGGTCGATGCCGGTGAGGAGGAGGGGTGCTCGCGGTGGGGAAACTGGCCTGAGAGCTTCACTGAAGGTCGGGGAAGCTCATCAAGGCGTTGGTATGGCGGCTGCTAGGTCGGAGCAGGCGGTCGATGGTGAGGTGGAGCTCGGCGGCGGCAATGGCTCTCCGGCGAGCGATTTGGGGTCGCGCGAGCCGCGGGGACACTGCTCTTTTTATATGGGAGGTAGAGGAGCTTCAGGCGAGGCTGGAGGAGGTGCAGGATGGCTCGGCACGGCAGGGGAGGAGCTCGAGGCGCGCATGCGCGTGGTTGACCCGTCGGAGTCGCCATTGACGCCTCTGACAGGCTCGAGCAGAGCGAGCGCGGCGATAGGGTGCTGGAGATGCTCGGGCAGGGGCTCAGGATGGCTTTGGCGCGCGACTGGGCGCAAGACCAGGTCGCAAGGGAGCCCTGTCCGGCGTGCGCATCCGTGCCCAACCGCGGAGCTCTGCGCGGCATGATGCCACTCGCGCGGCGAGGCTATCAGAGCGCGGGCAGCGCAGGAAAGGACCAGTCGAGGGCGCTGGCGTGTGCGTCGAGGGAAGAGACGTCTCCTGCGCTAGCTTGGCCAAGGAGTCAAGGTCGCCGGTGCTCGCCGGCCACGTGGCGGCACCGCGGCGGCCTGGGACAAAGCAGCCGAGCTGTCTGTCGGGGCGCCCGTGGAGGTCCCTGCTCTTGGCCCCTTTTTCTCCAAAAATTTTAACTAAACATTCAAATGTGCAAAAACAAAAGTTGGAGTTTGAAAGATGGGACACAACTTCCATTTTGGGAGGAACATGAAAATACGAATTTTTTGAGCTCAAACAAGCTAGGTTTGAAAAGGTGTTCTGCATGGTTTTAGGGTTTTTGAGGGGCTTAACTGCAAAATTTGAAAAAGTTCCAAACAGTAACTAGGCTTTATTTGGGATGGCAAACAACTTTGCTTTTTGGAGATTTTCATGTTTAGTAGAAAATTTGTGAGATCTCAGCAGGTGTCAATTTCAACCCTTTTTTAATTCAAACTTTGAATTTTGAAACCCAATTTAAGTTTATTTCCATTCGTTTGCTTTAACCTTATTTTGATCCTTGTTTTTAATAAACTTTTACAGTTTAGACATCAGAGATGTGACAGTTTGTAATCAATTTGGACGCATCACAACACCACTAGAAGTAGTTAGAGGGCAAGGATGGGAGGAGAGGGAAAATATAGGAAGACCAGGTAGGGCTGAGCAACACTTTAGCTACTTCATCTACTGATGTTGGTTAGTTGTCATTTGAGCCCCTTCAGGCATTCAACTAATAATGACTATGCTTAAATTAAGCTTCTTATAATCATGCAAAAGCATATGTATACAGGGAAAAAGCTAATCCACCACTACTCTGGTACTGTACTTGTATTAGTAATCAGAGAAAACAATTGCGAGCTGTAGAAGCATGAATTCAAAAACATTATTGTTTAACAGCTATTGGGGGTTGAATAAGAGACCAAAGGGATGCAAAAAATCCTAAAAAACAAAGTAGGATATCATTTTGCTGTAGCAGCTCAACTAGCACAAGGCCACAAGCACCATGCTGCTCAATCAACAGAACCTGCTTGCACAAGAGAGAGTGCGCCACACCATGCCGGAGGTTATATCAACTGGATCTGCAAGGATGAACGCCAATTCAGTGGTGAGGGGATACTTGAGGATTTGGTACTGATCAAGCTTGTTCCTTTCAAGAGTGCTGATTCTTGGGTACTTTGGATCCCTAGGCTTTTTCAGGGTCTTGGGGAGGTGAAATGTCACAGATGTGTGCATCTTCTTGGTCCTCTTCTTGACGGCCCCAGACTTCACAGCCTTGGCAACCTTCAGGGCTTGGTTCTAGGCATCAGGCATCTTACCAGGAAGAGCTAATCAAGATTCAAGCCACACAATTGCACACGGTTAGCTTATGCGCAGTGTTCAGTAAGTCTTATCAAATAGAAATAGCTCATGAATAAAAGTGTTGTGATTATGCACAAAATAAAAGATAGGTTGTTGGCACATAGGAAACGTATGTATGGATATCTTAGCATTTATACCTTCTGTATGCAAAATGACAATGCAGCTATCTAATTACATACTGTCCTGGTCAAGGCATGACACAAAACAAACAGGTAGGCCAAAAATACCAGCTTAAACCTTACACAATTCAACAACAGACAGATGAAAAGGAAACAGGAAAACTACAGATCACTTAGTGCAGTCTATATCAATTTAAAGGTGGTTTGCACATGACTTTCCCAGATCAACATGAGGAAGAAAGAAATACGCAAATACTAGTATAGTACCTTTAGACAGAAATATCAGGTGTGCCATTTGAGCTTCTCAGAATTTCCTCCCAGACTGCAGACAGAAATATCATTACATCAGGTGGGTGCAGATTCAAAGGAATTGACAAACAATAAAAGAATCCTATCCTATTAGGCTATCACATGAAAAGTACTCCATTAACAGCAGTTTCTGAGTCTAGCATTAGCCTAGGATAGCACCAACAACTACAAATAGATAACTACTCAATTTCCAACCAATCACAGTGTAATTATATGCCCACGGTGCCCAGACGACAACAGCAGATCGAGCGACCTCTTCTTCTGTTACGAACTAACAACCACAAATTGTAATAGCAGCAACAATAAGCAGATCGAGCTAATACCATCTCCCGCACACAAATTGCAGCTCCAGGTATTGAGAATGGTAATATCCTCCAGAAAATTATTGTTGTCAGAGTTATAGCACACACATAATACAATGGGCCCTTGAGAAGCTTTCCATCTATGCAATCATGCTGACACTATAGAACGACTAAATTATAACAGTAGGGCCATCAAAATTACAGAGAGCAAAAGAAATTACTAGATACGCCTCGCCATCAAGGTGTCCTAAGCAAAATAACAGTCACGAACCTTAAATCTTTCACATGATCCTATAAATAACATCCTTGGACTATAGAATGCTCATCAGTTGAAAACTGAATATAAAAATTATAAATCAAGTTACACAGGTCTAAAGGTATTTCCATGCAAGGGATTATCTGAGAGTAAACAATATGGTCACTATAGACATGAGGTGCAAATGTGACTTCATTCACATATATAGAAATAACAAAATCTTCCTATATGGGCAATTGGGCATAGAAACCTGTAAAACCAAGCATAGAAACACCCATACTGTCTTGCCAGTTTGGCTACTTAGCTGCTGCACACCTACACTGGAGAACCTGCAATCCAAATGAACAAGCTGTTGCTGCACATGATCGATCAAAAGGGCATGCATCTATAGAAGAGAGAAAAAGCAAAGCACGCACATGCACAATGGCGAGAACGTCCAACCATTATAATTACAGGAATACATTTCCATCACAAGCGCTAGTGCAGACATGCACAAACACAAGCACTGGTTGCTTAATCTTCAGATAATCAGAGGCATTTGATCGAACATGTTACCTATGCACCTGGAAAGCATGCATATGTATGTGTAAAGCATAGATAACCAATTGCAGCAAGTCAAGTACTTTGATTACAACTAGGACCATTACCAAGTTACTACGACACCAGAAAGCCAATCATAATTGAAACTATGATACTAATATAGTTAAGCTGAAGCAATTACAGTCCTCCAATTGCAGCTAGAATAATAACATAGTTACAACTATAGTATGATAGTATTCGCATCACACCTCAACTTGCACTGGAATATTAGTTCAGCTACAACGACACTAGGAAGACATGCACATGACACCACAGTTGCAACTAAAAGCACCAACCCAGTTGCAACTAGGCGTGAACCAGTTGTAGCTGCGCGCGAACCAATTGCATCCACGACACCATACCAATTGCAACTGGGGTCAATCACAATTGCAACTAACACACTAATCTAGTTTTTAGCAGAAGCAATTGCAACTAGTTAGGTCCTCCAATCGCAACTACGACACATACCAATTGCAACCTAGGGTCAATCACAATTGCAATTAACACACTAATCTAGTTTTTAGTAGAAGAAATTGCAACTAGTCAGGTCTTTCAATTGCAACTATGACACCATACCAATTGCAACATGGGGTCAATCACAATTGCAACTAACACACTAATCTAGGTTTTACCTGAAGCAATTGCAACTGGTCAGGTCCTCCAATTGCAGCTAGGAGAATAACACGGTTACAACTATATTATGACGGTATTCACATCACACCTCAACTTGCAACTGGAAGAATCATCTAGTTACAACGAGACCAATTGCTACAGGTCGGAGCCTCCAATTGCAACCGGTATGATACCATAGCTACAACGATATTAGGAGGACATGCGCACCACACCATAGTTGCAACTAAAAGAACTTACCCTGTTGCAACTAGGCAAGAACCCAAATTGCAAGCGATCAAGTTCTTCGATTGCAACTAGAGAAAGTAATCAAAGTAATTGCAACTGGTTAGGTCGTCCAGTTTAACCTAGGAGGCTAACACGATTACAACAACACTACAAAGGCATACAAAAACACACCACAATTGCGATTAGAGAAAGCCAGATATTAGATCAAATTGCGTAATGAAGTAATTTTGGGTAGTAGATACTATAGTATTTCATGTTTAAATATTAAAAATAAATTGTGCAGTAAAGTTTTTCTAGTGTCAGCATATTAAGTTTCAATGACTGCTCCAGCTAACATCCAACAACTGCTATTATATCCACCCCTACACAATTGAACTCTCTTTATAAATGTAGTAAAAAATTGTCACTGGATTTATTTCTTTACAGAAGGGATATTGATATGGTACAAAAAATAGGAATACAAAGGGCTGTCAATCATCATGCTTACCAGACAAAGCATCACATGTGTTGCTTCAGAAAAGAATGTAGTGCATGCAACCAGATTGTTCGGGTTGTTATCCTAGAACAATAAGAACTTTAATAGTTTGAAAAAACAAAAAAGGCTGAAATCAGGGAGACAAATATCACACTACATACAAGTCCAGGAGAGACCGCCAAGTGAAGGCTCATGAAAAGATTAGCCATCTCAGATAGATGCAGCGGCTTCACACCTTTTACCTGTTTGTTCACGTAACAATAATCGTATGAAAATCGTTCATTTTCCACATAATGCAGAAGGCCACCTTTTTAACTAGGCTTATCCTCCACAATACGTTTGAGGCCTTACCACTTCTTGAGCCTCCAGTGAATGAACAGTCAGTGCTTTTCACTGAGGGAAAAACTCTTTAGGGCTAAGAGTAGTAGGTTGCAAAAATTTATTCAATACAACAGGAATTTGAAGTTTTGCATCCACCTGCATGAGCAAAAAAAAAATGAAAAGAATTGTTACCTCATGAGGAAAAAAAGGAAACATGTGAACATTGGGCCAATCAGGAAAAAAATAATAATTGTATAGGAGAATCACCAGTGCAGTTCCAAACGTATATGAGAAATCAAGAACAGCAACATCTCAACTTGCACGGAGATTCACAACCTCAAGTGGAACTTGCAACTACAGATTCCAGTGAGCAAAAAGCATAAGAAATAGGCTTCCAAACCCAAAATGTAAAGGCTCATAAAAAGAATTAGCAAGAGGCAGTAATTGGGCACCCCCAAAAACACATACACGCACATGGTTGGACTCTCTACACCACACAAAAATCCAAACCCCATAGGCCATACATCTCACTCCAACTACAAGCCTCTACAGGAACTACACATAAAGGGAGAGGGGCAACCAGACGACATCGACCTTAGCCAGGACACCTACTGACCTACCTCTTAGATATACATTTGTCAATAACAACACACAAAGTCATCATACTGGGCCACATCCATTAAGTTGCCCTAGCATACATTGACAAATGGTGCTATATCTAAGAAGCAAAAGGCCATTTGAGTATCAATACCATATATTATTACAACTAAAGTGTTCAGAGCTTCTCACAGCAACATTAATGTACAAGTACTGCAATAATAACAGTGACAGATAACAGATCATGCAATATAAATCGACTTAGGTACTCACAACTAAGTCAGCAATAGGTCCACATAGCCACATGAATCTGCAGAAAAATAGTAAAATTCAGATATCAATGAACACAACTGCATGCATACACATTACAAAAGCAGCAATGCATAGAAACAGAGTTGAAGAGCTACCATTGGAATTGTTGACTGGAACTTAAGACGTGCAGTCCCCATAGATGCACCAATAAACTGCAAAAGAAATCACTCTATGCATTTGAAACTACTCAAATAGCCCGGATGAAGAAATATTATATGGAAGACACCAATTATAAATTTAGCAATGTGTAATTTTTGGTAAACAGTAAGCTGTGGACTAGCAGCTTTACTAAATGAGTAAGCATCTATATAGACATGAAGTTGCACAGATAGATATGTGTCAAAATATTCACCTCTGTAACATTTAGCCTGAAGATCCATCTGAGCATGAAAAGCTGTCGGAACATGATCATACACGTGCGATATGGCGAACTGCCTAACTCCCGCACAGTCCACACACTAGACACCTCAGAGATTCAGACGTCGAGCAACACATCTGACTGGTGACTGATGAAAGTTCAGATGCAGTGCTAAGTTAAACACATCATTCAATTCAGAAAACAAAAAAGCGGCCTCAACCAACCAAAGAGGATCAAAGGATGTGTGGCCACATCTCATTTTAAGTTCCCAACGGCGTGTTTTGTCGCTGTTCACCTGATGTCATCAGGAACAACAGCATAGCCAGACAACAGTGGACATAACTTATCATGGGAACTATGTCTGCTGGGGTGCTCTGTCTATCTGCACAGGTTTAAGCACCTAAACCTGTGTTCTTATTCCATATATTAATAGCTTCATTGTCAGCGCAACACTTGAAAAAAGGAGGCTCATAATCCTTAGGCTGCCAACATGGGGGGAAAATCATATTGACTTCTACCAGCAAATTCAAGAGAAACATGAGAATTTATTTCCTTATTTATTGGGAGCAAAAGAACAAGGTTATCTAACATGGCAGCTCCATGTATCAACATGCTTGATGAATAAACAAAACAGAAGGTTACACTCACCGTGAAATCATCGTAGTACAGAAGCTTGATTAGAATGGTTCACTGAATACAAACAGTTTGCTTCATTAGAATGGTTATTATCCTAGTCCGCCGAATCTTCTTATCTGCAGACGCTCTACCACAGCCATGTAGCCAATCCAAAAGGCCAAGAAGCAAAGCAACAGTTAGAGCGACACCTGGTCGACTCATTCCTCCAACATCTCCCGCTCCCATTATAGCTTGCACTAGACGCAACACAGGAGAGATATGACACCTGTGAGAAACAGTTCCGCGAGCAAGCCACATAGGCATTTGCTCGAACAGGTAGCGGGTGGACTACAGAAGAAACAGAGTTCGTAAAATGTTTGCGGGCGCAACAGGGTTGACGTCGTCGCCGCCGGACCCCGAGCCCGCTCGCTACGGCCGCCCGCTGGAGCTCCTCGCCCTCTAGCCACGTCTCGGCACCCACTGCTCCTCGCCGCTGTTGGACCACCGTGCCCGCTCACTACAGCTCCACACAATTGCCCCGTGCGCCGCCGCACTGGACCATGCGCCCGCTCGCCGCAGCTTGCGGTCGCCGGCATCCTCGCCCTCGCCACTCGCGCCACTCCCGCGCGCTCGCGGCTCGTGCTCACAGATTGGAGGGGTGGGCCGTGTTGGGGGGATGGGAACTGGTGGCGTTGGGTGGACCGGTTGGTGCCTTGGTGGGATCGGGACAACAGAGTTGGTCTGCTGGTTCGGTGGGAACAGACCAAAAGGAGGTTGGTCAGCTCAGGACAACAGGAGGAGGAGGCTGGTTCGGCGGGCTGGGTGCATTCATTATACACTATACAGATGCATCCAGGTATAAAAAAAAATTCTATATAATATATATAATATATATATTGGGATTTTATAGACTTTCTAAGGGAAGAACCAACACAACCAACGAGCTGCCAACCAAACCAAGGTATACATGTCGCCCACCGAGCCCACCAAATATCCAGACCCCAACACCACCTTCCCCCTTCTTCATTTCAAAATCCCCCAATCTCTCTCCTCCCCTTTCTCTTTCTCTCTCCTCACACCGGCGGAACAATCCAGGCGGCGGTGATCACCAGGAAGGTCGCTAAGGAGGAGCGCCAGTGCCAGTAGGAGCGACGGCCACGCTGGGCGGAGGAGAAGGACGATGAGGGGCTTATCGTCGGGTGAGGCCTCCTCGGTGACGCCTACGACCGATGCGGCAAGGTCCGCCTCTTGCCACCGCTTCCTCCGTCGGCGCACAAGCAGCCATGCCTCGCCCCACCACCACCTCGGTCGTCGGCGTCGGGGTTCGTGGGCTGCCATCGCGTCGGGCGTCTCGGCTCGCGAGGGCCACAAGCCCGTGGTGTTCGAGCACGCCGGCAACATGGGAGGCACCTGGATCTACGACGAGATGCAGGGCGACGGGCACTTGAGCATGTACGATTCACTGCGCACCAATCTGCCCCACGAGTTGATAGGCTTCCTCGACTTCGCCTTCCTGGCGGCGCCGGGCCGGAGTCGATGGACGCTCACAATTTGTGCTGCGCTAAATCCAGCAATTTGCGTGGCGCTTCGACCTCTATGGCCTCGTCCGCTTCCGAACGGAGGTCACAGTCGTCAGCATGCCTCTGGGGATCTGCATCTTGTGCTTGGCGCTGCCTCCTGCCTCCGGGGATCTGCTCTTGCTGCTCGTGCTGTGTCTGTGGGCTGTGGTGTCTCTTGTCTCCTGGGATCTGCGTGGATCTCCAGCAAAAGAAAGTGGGTCTCCTAGGATTTGTTATTGCTGCCGGCTATTTTTTTCATCAGCAAGTATAATTCTTCCTTCTGTGCCATTTCGTTATGATGATTTATTTTATCTTGTTGAGCATCGATGTACTATACGACTACCCACAACGGTGTCGATGCCGAAAACTAAAACACCCACAGCAGCATCGATGCCGAGTAAAATACGGCCCGCTAGCTGGCCTTGATCATCGCGCGAGAAGATTTTTCCCCACTTCCTCTCCCTTCCCGTGCTGCGGTCAAATCCTCCCAATCGATCTCTCCAATCCTCCCATAATCAAGCACGGCTCCCCGTCAAAACCTGTGGCCAAAACCTCCAATCGATCTATCCAAATCCTCCCAGATCCTAAATCCACGTGAGATTGGATGCTCCTGGCAGCAAGAGGGCGGGAGCCGCGTGCGGCGTCGCGATGGGTGGCGAGGCTGAGCGCTGCCTTTTGCGCTGCCTGTTCCGTTGCGTCCTCCGCTGAGCACTGCCTGTTGCGTTGCCTGCTGTGGAGCGCTGCCTGCTGCGGAGGCCCGACGGCAACCACGCTGCCGGCGAATAGAAGGCCGGACGGCAACCATGCCTCTGGCGCTCGTGCTACTGCCAGCCGATGGATGCGGAGTCGTTTCCCCCGCCGCAGCTACGTTCGCGCCGAGGAAGAAGCAGTGAAATATTATTTTACTTCTTAAGCACCGAGGAACGCACTTGCCTCGAGTCATCTGTTTTTGCATCTCAGCATCGACCGCAATGGTTGCCTTGGTGCTGAGACATTCTCTCTCCTCATCTCAGCATCGAAACTGCCTACCGCTGTGTGTAGTCTACTAACACGAGTTGAGCACCAGGCTTGCCACTGGATATCTCGAGGCTCGTCGTCCAGGTGCCGCTCTGCCTACTGAGAAGCCATCTCCACCTCGCCTACAAGGTGTTCGTTGCAATGCCCAAGCTCGTGGCATATCTCCAAGCTTCTATGTTCTTGCAGCTAAATTGTTTGATGAAATTCCTATGAACATGAATCAGCTGCTAATTCTGGCAATAGTGTGTACACTTTTAGATTCTGGTTTTCTATGAACTATGATCCTAACAGTGTGTTTCTATATTCTAACCATGACAAGAACTAGATTTATTTTTTGGTCGAGCACCCCTGCCTGTCTTTACTCCATATATCTTATTGGTATAAATAACAATGGTTTCCTCCATGTTTCTATGATGTGCTAAGAATGTGCTGCATCGATCATATATACATGATTGTCTATCATATATACTTTTTTACGATTCCGTCTGGTTGTTTCTACGACATTAGTTTTAATTGTATCCATCATATATACATGTTGCTTTTTCATAGATACAAGACCTGCCTATTATAAGTTTTAAGTGCTATTATTCTTTGATCACATGTATGTGTGTGGTCGAGCATAGATACTTCATGATGCATGTATACAATTGGCATATAATTGTTACTAATGATAGTAGGTTCCTCCATGTTTCTCTGCATTTTCCATGCACCTTTGAGCATACCTTCTGATGAGATGCATGTTTCTATAATTTTGTCCTATTGTTTCTATGCACTGTTGACATGAGGATGTGTTGCTCATTGTCGCCCATGGGTGCCGGCCTTCGCACCGAGCTTTTGTTGTAGGTGCCTCGCCAGTTTCAATACCATTTGTTGCCTTATATAGTTGCTGCTCTATTGTAGATACTTTTCTATGATATGCTCATGATTGCAAACATATATGCTAGTGTTCGAGCATAGATATTATCTAATTCCCACTATGTCTTCTATAAATAGACCATATACATGCTACCTCTACTTCTATGATTTTTATTTGATGGCTTCTATGATGAGGAATGAGCATGTGTTGCATCAGTCATATATATAAGTTGGTCTGTCATAGATTATGTTCTTTCTCATGTTTCTATGATTGCCTTCACTGTTTTTTATGTTCCTTTTAATTGTGAGGTATGTTGTTGAGGAGGATCTGGTGGACGACTTCCACAACTGCAAGCTAGTATCATAGTCCTCACCGGAGTGCACACATAATTGATTTTGGATTCTTAGTAGTATATATATGTATCGATCATGGTTTGATTTCTATGATCATTTCATTAGGATTTTTTAAACCCAAAAGCATGACGGGTTGGATTTTTGTACCTGAGCAACATGTGTATTTTGATTTAGACCTCGTCTTTTAAGATGCAACTAATTCTGCAACTGTCTTGTGTCTTAGGATGCAACTATCTGGAATCATTTTTTTTGTTTCAGCATAGATACTATTTTAGTCTACCGTGTGTCCATACTTGTAATCATATACACGCTTGCGCGTGGTCATATATATATGTGTGTTCAAGGATAGATACTTCATGATGTACTACTATTAACCACTTACAGGGCATGTTAGTTGCGTGGATCATATATTTGAAACATAATCATCGTACCATTTGGTGAATTTCTTTAGCACAAAAGACTTTATTCCAAATGCAATCATCACTTACCTGGGATATCACCAATTGAGTATTACAATAAAAAATGGTTTGTATGAGCATAAAAACGTGTCATCTACAAGTTTTATGCCAAAAAACTACAAGTTCTATGCATCAAAACTAGCAAGCGAGTGAACTAAATATTTTGAAGAACTTGTACCTTGCTTACCTGGGCCGTGAAGACCTCAAGTGATAGGATCACGCCTTGCTGCAATGTCAGTTGCATTGATCGTATATACAGTTGATACAGGCGGAGTGCCCGATCTTTCGGTGAGTGGAGGTAATTTTGACTTGGGCGGAAGTAGACCCTCACGATCCGACTACGACGAGCGAACTCGAGGCGCCAATACAATCGCTGAACCAACTCCCTGTGGTTACCGAACTTGCGGATGCAAAGTCGGCCTGATCACGAAGATCAATCCCTGTTTGCAATCGAAGAACAAACAAGAACAAGAGGCGAGCAATCTTAATATCACTCGAAGGTGGAGTATCGAATTACAGAGGTCAGCGCGTGTTTGCGCGTGAAATTTTTAGCAGAGGATAATCGTAAAACAAAACCCAGGTTGCAAATGAAAACAGTAGTCTAACTAAATAGAGGGGGCACAGCCCCTGGCGGCTACAGAAGGGGGGCGCCCTAGGGTTGGAAAACCCTAGGCGCCACTAACTGGGCCGCCGCAACCACGGGCCTCCAAGTGGGCTGGTCATCTATTCTCCTGGGCCTTCATTCTTCAGTACCATGATGTAGTTCAACTCTCTGGCGCGAGCCCTCGTAATCGGCCCAAGTGGAGGGAGCTCCTGGGCCTCTGGCGCTGGAGGAGGAGGCGCCTGGACCAGAGGCGCCAGATCTTCTGGCGCCATGTCTGCTGTCGTCGTACTCGAAGTGTAGTCGATGCCCGCATCAACAGTGGTTTATCATAGATAGGTTTCTATGATCTCAAACTAGTGTTTATATGCTCGTGGTTGTTTTTGGCTAATGATTAATTAGTTCACTATTTTGTTTGTTCGGTTAGCACTCTAATTCTGTAACTATATTGTGTTTTAAGATGCGACTATCTTGAATCATATACTATTCGTTGAATGTGTGCACATAATTGTTCATACATACATGTGTGCTCGATCATAGATACTTCGTGACGTACTAGTATTTCTATGCAAAAACAGATGTTTTCATGCTCAAAATACTTTCAACACTAGTGCCCTCATATTTCTATGCATGATCACATTCTACGCTCCCATGTACATGTTCTTATAATTGTTTGCACAGGTTTGTATGATCATACCCTTAGGTTTCTATGCTCTGTATATTTTGGATTTGATTTTTTTTAAATATGTTCAAAATGAATCTTGAAATGTGCATTGAAATGAACCGGATTTTTCATTCTGAAAACGCGACTCCCTGTACCCTTGTGGTAGTCCCAGGATCAGTCGCTACGACGTACAGAACTCGAAACAGTCGAATAACAGTTCCAAACCATCGATAAAACATCACAGACTTAACCATAACAGTTCCAAACCATCGATAAAACATCACAGAGTTAACCAGTTATTACATTCCCGAAACAGGGTTCAAATTATTCGCCACGCAGGGCTAAGCATGCAGTGTAAAGGTAACTAGCGCTAGGAAGCTTCACGGCAGATCACCATCTTCACGTCTCCTCCATAGGCAGGCTTGAGCGTAGACCGTCGCCTAGTCGTACCAGCAGTTGAAGTTGGAGTCGAACTCCATCTCATCTCCAGGATACTCACTCTCTGTTCCTAAGGAATGGAATAGGCACACGTCACCGACTGAATGCAGCTTTAAGTGGACTAATAAACTAATGACAAAGGCAAGGAATAGGCTTGGGGTTTCCTATGCAAGCGGCAAAATATATATTATATGTATGGGTAACTACTATTCATCTCCTGGGCGTTAAATAATATTTAACGTGTCGGTGGAGCGCCGCCGAACTCCGGCGAGCCCACCCAAATTTATTCAGTTACCGTAAAAACAAGAAAAATTTACACCCTGAATCTGAGCCAATAAAACAGTACCGACTCTTAATTTCTCTCCTCCGGCTCTTAATTGCTCTCCTCCTTTCTCTCATCTCTCCTGTAGAAAACAACGCTCCCAAGATGGGGGCAGCGTACTCCTTCCCCGTGCCCATCCCAACGAACGACGGCGTGCTCAGACCGCCCCTCAGATCGTGCCCTGCGAAGGAGGCCTAGAAGGTGGCGCTTCCAAACTCCTAGCTCTTGTGGTGGCCAAGGAGATTCCGCCCCCACCACCGGGACGGCGGCCTTTCCCCTCCAGCACGGCGCGATGTCGTCCCCTGCCCCCAGCACCGCCCGCGGTCACCCGTCGTTCTTCACGGCGAAGTGGTCCTTCAATGGCGGAGACGCGGAGTAGCGGGCCACTCCACTTCCTCACGACAGTGTGTTGGTACCCGTCAATCTCGCAGGCAACAGGCTCTCTTCCAGGCACCGATTGGAGTTCCTCCAATCCAGGTTAGTCAAATCAAAACAAATTATATTCTGTCCCTGTGTGCCGACTGAATAATCAAAAGGGGAAAATTTACAGGGTTGAATCTCCAGCTCAATCTCCACAGCAAGCCCTCAGTTCCCAATCTCACATCGAGCCAATTATTTTCCGCATGTTTTCTTATTTTTTTGGTAAACTTTCACTACGAAAGAATTAACCAATAGTTGTACTTGTAGATCTGGAGGACAGAAGAAAAAAAATCCTTTTTCATGATTCCATGACTACTTGTCTTTTTTTTCCCTCGCGGCCATGCGATTCAGGGGGTAAGCGGTGGTCTAATCCACAAATTATTCCATGCTGTATGAGATTAATACTCTTTTGGAATCCAATAATTACTCCTTGTGCACATGGATAATTACTCTGTTTGTATCTATATATAAACCCAATTTTGACAAATTACTCCATTTTCCGTGTAATTTACTCCTTTGGATTACAATTATCTTTCTTCGTTTCTATAAGACTATATCCAATTACTTATTTGTTTTGGAGCCACTTCGATGTTTCTGTCAATTTTTCATATTATTTACTGATTGGCTGCCCTGTTGTGTAGTTTCAAAATAATAAGTATCACTGAGAAGACGTTATTTAAAATACTGCTCTAATCTTTTAGAATTATTACTTCTTTAGAGTTATTGTAGGAAAATTACTTACTGACTCGCAAAACAGTAATATTGGAGGAGAAATTTGGATTTTTACCATCGCAAACAATGGGCTTCGCAGAATTACCATCTTAAACATTGGTTTCGCAAAATCACCCATCCAGATCATTGTCAATTTGTTTCCCTTACCATTTTCTCTATTTTAATCATTTGTAATTTATTCTTTCATTTAACAACACATGAAAGGACCAAATTGTACATGACTATACGTACAGATACTGATTGGATCGAATGGAACTGCCTGCTCCGCGCCGGGATCTGCAGCGCCTTCGCGAGCACCGTGGCGCCCACGGGCCTGCCAAAGTCCGCGATGAGCTTCTCCCTGAGGTGGGTGAGGGTCTGTGCCGGCGTGCTCTCCAGAAGATGAGTTTTGGGATGGGCAGGAGGTTGTGCTCGAACGCCTCCCGGCATGGCAGAGCAGCGCATTGAGGGAGGGGGCGAGCGGCAACATGCATGGCGGCGTCGCTGGGGCAGGGCCGCAGGGGGCGGAACGGAGTTGTGTCCGGCCACTAGATCAGTAGCGGCGAGGAGGCCATCAGTAGCGGCGAGGAGGCCAGCGAGTCAATTCAATAAGTTTTTTTTTTGTGTGGATCCAATTGTTTGCATTCCAGTCCCGTAGTGTGCCCAACAGTAATTTTAAATGTTCAGAGAACTGACAGAAGTAATTTTTAATATTTAGAGATGTAATTCATCTTAGCATGACCACAAGTAATTTTTAATGTTCAAAGAAGTAATAAAAAAAATAGAGAAGTAAATTTCATTCTGATTTGGCCTGCTGCTAATGAGAATGTGATACAGTGCTTGGAACAATCCAGGAGTAATCTTATGGAACAAGTGGAGTAATTTTTCATAAGGAATAATCTTAAGAACCTCAAGGAGTAAACACATATAAGAAGGAATAATTTTGTCATAGCTATGTTTATACAAATGGGGTAATTTTGCATACTTTAAGAGAATCGGTTATGCCTAAACCAGAGAATCGGTAATCTTATACAACAAGTAGTATTTTTGCCAAATTGTGTTTGCATAAGCAAGTGTAGTAATTTTCCACATATAAGAAATAATCTTTAGAACTCATAGGAGAGGTATTCACTGAATCACTGCTAGCTATGTGGAGAAGTAATATTAACATAATATAGAAATAATTACTTCATGCATGTAATCTTGATAAGTAATTTCAACTCTTACTGTTTTTTTAGGATAATTCCGAACAACGACACGCCTAAACCATAACATGGAATGAAAGAAAATAACAATTGCTCATGTTTATGCTGGTGTTGATGCCTCGGTGGTGCAGGCATGCAACATGATGATGAAATTACTGAACCATATAGCCCCTAACTCAACTCCACACGACATAATCGCTCCCAAAGAAAAATGAAAATGCATGCCAATATCGTTTACCCAAATCTCGCTGATATTAGCGCATGCAGATTTTTACTGCCTCCTGAATCCTCTCCGTTCTGCATGCTGCCTCCTGAAATCCTCTGTTCTGCATGCCGCATCCGTCCATGGAGGAAGTACTTTTTTAACTGGTCACCGCCGGCCACCGATTTTGGTGCCGCGCCCTGGTTGTGCTGCGCAGCGACCAGCGAGCAGGACATGGCACATGGCTGACCAGCGGACGCAGAGAAAATTACGGCGACTGCAGCTCCTATTTTACCTTGGTGCAATGGCGGCATGTCGCGCCTTGTGTTGCGGCGAACAGGATCATGGCTTCGCCGTGGCACACCCGAAGTTCAAGGCGCCGGCTTTCACGGCCAGAGATCAGTCGACCCCATCGAGGTACAACCGTGTATACAGCTGTTGTCTTTTCAACACAAATAGACAGCTTAAATTGACAGTTTGTATAATAGACTATCTGTTTGGCTGTCTATAGGGTATCTAATCATCATTTAACACACAAATCATGGTGAATTCTAGTATACATTTGTTCTTTATAGCTATTTTGTTGCATACCTATCGACCAGCTTATACTTCCCACAACCATCTCATTTTAATAAAATTATTTTTTTTCTCATTTTGTTTCCTTTTCTCTCTTTTTTCCTTTTATCTCCCTTTCTATTTTTTTTCCTTTTCCTTTGGCAAATGCTATTGAGCGTTCAACCACTCGTTCCCACCGTTCAACCCCAACCACACGTTCTCCACCGCTCAATCCTTCTCCATCCTGTCCTACTGCGATGCCTGAGCCTGAGTGCCTCCAGTCCTCTGTCCTACTGCGATGCCTGAGCCTGAGTGCCTCCAGTCCAGTCCACACGCTACCTCTCTACTGAAGCACAATCCTGCTCCTTCTGCTCCCCGCCGGCGACCTCAAACCAGACTCATGCGGCTTGATGACCCCGACGTCCTCCTCCTCCACCCCCTCCCCGGAGCTGCGCGCTCGTCTAGGCTTGGCTGACAGCCATGGCCTCCGACACCGGAGCAGCGACGGCCACGGTCCCCGCGGGCGGCGGCGGCGGAGCAGGCCCCGCGGGAGAGCTCAGTGCCGCGCGTGTCGGAGTGGCTCCCGGTGCTCCCGGCCAGCGAGCTTCCTGCTCCCCTGTCCTTTCCATCTCTTCTGCTCCCCTCCACCATTTTGGCGCGAATCTTGGGTGGCAAAGAAAATTCTCCCACGTGTGCAACGGATCCGCGCTGCCACCGTCTCCCCGCAGCGGTTCCTACAACGCGCTCCGAGCCGTCGCTGCTGCATGGGAGCATGCGCTTCGGTCGTCGACGAACGAGACGACGAAGGCGCCGTTGCTTCGGTCGCCGAGGGGGTTTTCTGCAAAACAAGCTTGCATGTCGACGACCATCTACGGCGCGTTGTACGTGCGCTCAGCGGTGGCATCTCGGCCGCTGCATCCCAGCGTCAGAGGCGCCGCCCAGATCGTGGGATCAGCTGTTAATTGCGTACGCCACCCCAGACGGTTTTACTACCATCGAAAAAACAGGAGTAATACGCTTCAGAATTTACACGCCGGAATGCGGACCTCTCGCCGGCGACGCGCTAAATATTATTTAGCGCGTAGCGAGTCAAATAGACGTACCGGCGCGTTGAATATTATTCAACGCGCCGGCGGAGCGCCGCCCGCGATGCAAAATTCCGGCCACAGTTCTGCGATGTAAATGTCTCCCGCCAAACCGTAAAATGTGCACTATTTACTCCTTATTAATTTAATAGTAATAACGTTTGGCATTTATTTGATGCAAACCACACTCTCGTCGGACGTTCTCTCCCTTCTCTCCTGACGAGAGACAGATCGAGATGCGGACGACTAGTCGGCGGCGCACGCGAGGCTGGCGGTGGCTGCCCCTCCTCTCACATCTCCGGTGGCCAAAGCTTTCCTCTAGCGTCTGGAGCCATCTGCTCCCCTTCACCTTCCTCTACATCCACCTGAGGGCGGCCTAGATCAGAACAGCCAGCATGGGTACTTCTGCACAACCATAGGCGATAGGAACAAGTGATTCCACACCCTTCTCCTAAACTTACGCCTCACTATCTGATCCTGATCTAATTCTTTTTTCTTTTATGTTGGAAGCACGTAACGGGACC
The DNA here is from genome assembly GCA_015342445.1 of Digitaria exilis. Classification (NCBI taxonomy): domain Eukaryota; kingdom Viridiplantae; phylum Streptophyta; class Magnoliopsida; order Poales; family Poaceae; genus Digitaria; species Digitaria exilis. The sequence continues at coordinate 177,883 of JACEFO010002639.1, forward strand.
TGATGGAATGGACGATTTTTCTCTGAGGCAAGTCATCCTTCGGATCCCATTCTCAAATTAATTTTATAGATCAGCCCCCTATGTATGCTCCCAAATCACATTCTCAATTTAATTTCCTAGATTTTAAATCCCAAACTCTATCCTTGGTTTCGGTGGTAGCTGGTGTTGATTTGAGATGCTCTGTTGAACAACGCCTTTGATTCCATCCGCAGGGGGATGCAGCACATCGATCCACCTCTGAATTTAGTTAAGAAAAATGGTACTAGATCCAGTTCTCTGAATATAATTACGACTGTAGTTTTCATGCAGTGTGATGAATTCAAAATATTTCTGGATCTGATTCACATGTTCTCTCATTATGCAGATCCCATTCTGATTCCATATTCCCTTCGTTCAGGTTAGAAAGCCATTGATAAGGGCTGATTTCTCTGCTAATTCATTAGAGCTTGGTGGATGTACTGAAGCGCGATACATGTTCTTTTTGCCTAATTTCCCCTGATGATGGGATTACTATTTATTAGTAGTAATAACTTTTGTTTCATCTAAGCAGACAGGATCTGGCCAAGCTTTGGACCATATTATCTGTTTTAATTTTTCTCAAAAATACAATGAGACCTGTCACTGATTAGCAAGCAGAAATTACTTCTTTATATGTTGGAACAGTATTTTTCAAATAGAGCATATCCACATTAAGAAAATTTCAAACAGGAAGTAGTAATTTCTACAACAAATTGAAATGCTGTATGGATTCCATTCGATTGAAAATTACTTACCGCTGGAGAAGTATTTTTAAATAATTCACATGTAATCTCCAGATTTTAATATTCTCCATTACAGAAGTAATTTCTATAAACTAATGTTTGGAGTTTTTGTTTCCAGTTTTACATCTCTCTACTTCTCTATATGTTTGGTTTTACCTGATGGAGTGAGGGGAGTAAAATGGACCTTTTCCATTTAATTTATTTGTTATGGATTATTTCTTCAAGATTTTTTCATGGCCACGGTTGTGTTTCACAAGAGTAATGTATATTTGCTCATGTTAGGGCTACAACATCAACTTCTTCCTGTTTGAAAAGTAAATCTTGTCAATTGAAAATGCTCCTAACATTACTCCTAGTAGATGGAAAAAAATTACTCCTCTTGTCAATAAGAAAAATACTCCTAGCAACTGATTTTTTACGGCCAGAGAACATAACAGAGTAATTTCGCTTACTAGTTCCTTGCTGGTGACGGTACGACCGTACGAGGCTTGAGTTCTAGGTTCAGTCACTACCTTTTTGGCTTTTTCTTGATTATTCCGTTTCAATTGATTTTGTGTCCCACGCTGTCCTGCTGTTTTCAGATTTGGAGACCCTGGGTGATGCACACAGGAACTCAATACGTGAGCACTGCAGGACGGAAGTTTTTCTTTCTCTGTTACATTCTGTTCATATGGGAGCACTGCAGGAGACCCTGGATTTAGCTGATTACTTTTTCTCATTTCCCTTGCTTGATCACTCTGACAAACCTTGGTTGAGAATTTGAATCATATGCCCTATTGGTAATTGGAATTAGGTTGATTCTCATTTTATGTTTGATAATTACTCCTTTTTTAAGAACACTGAAAATTACTCTTTTGAGCAACAATAACATTGCCAATGTAGGAATAATTTTCTTACTTCAGGAGTAATTACCACCGGATGGATGCAGAAATATTGTTTTTCTAAATTACTGATTGGATGTCCTGCTAATGATATTTTTTCAAAGCAGTTAGAGTTACTCATAGAAAATTACTTGTCAAAATGTTGAAGTAATTACTTCTTTTTTAGTTGAAATACTACTCGTGCATCCTCCCCGCAAATTTAAATACTAGTATTAAGTCATTAAAAAAATGTTGTATGTTTTGGAAGTTACTTGTTTATGTTACGTGAATACTTCTTTATGTTTGAAAATTACTCATTTGAGCAACAATAATAATGCCAATACAGGAATAATTTTCATGTTACAGGAGTAATTACCACCAGAGTAATAATGCCAAGACAGGAATACTCAAGTTGTGCTCTTAAGAATGTATATTTAGGCATCAAGATACCAAGCATGAAGTTGTGCATTGCCGCTGAAGAGTAGGGACAGTGGAAGGCAATGACTTACAAGAAAAACTACCATCATCTTGTCAGGTTGAGAGATTTATTTGTTGCTTTGTAGGTATGGCCTACCCGGTAACAACAAAGCTAAATTAGGAAGACACATGATTATTACTCTCGGACTCACTCCTGTAAGGCCTGATGTTGCCAATCGAGAAATGAATGTTTTGTAATGTTGTAAAATGAATCTGGTGATAAAGCATGGCACTTGCTGCGTCGACAATAATCGGCTGCCCAAGCATGACACCTCTCGCTGGGGACAAGCAGTTGATGTAGTGATGTCTATGCTTTGTCTATCATTGTACTCAACCTGTCATTTTTCTATTTTACGGCTACATGTAATGAATATGTGATTTTGTTTGGTGGCAGAATTGTGATGTTTTAGAAGAATATTACTATCAAGTTATTATAAAAAATATTGCTTTTGGCAGTTACTTATTTTAAGTAATCAAAAAAATATACTGCCATTTCAAAAGATAATTACTCATACTGTGAATATTACTTCTTCGGGGTAGACATTGCTCCTATAGGATCTTAATTTTAAAATGAAATTGAAATTACTTGTAAAACAAGTATTTACGGCCGGATTGATTGGGCAACGGCTTGCATCGAGAATTTACGGCTACACAGGAGACTACTAAATATCTGTGCAGGCCCGAGACTAATTTCTCTTGCTAGAATCACGTGATTGAAGGCCTATCGCACTACAGTACAGACTCGAGTACCAGGTCCACGTAAATAAGGAACTAAACACTGTTTTTTCCGTGGATAAAATCTAAACAAACACTAGACCTTAAACAATTATTACTCCAGCTTTAATGTTCCGTTCGTCTCACGTTTAGGCTGTGCAGTCAAAGATGACTGAGGTTGAGCGGCGACGACAATGGGAACATCGAGGTGCTCTTCAGCACACCGCCCGAGGCTGAAGTCGACGTTGATCTTGACCTTGCTGATGGATAAGTCTTGTTGCTCTGGATAAGCCTTGTTGCCCAGCAGCAAGGACAGCACGTTGGTGGTTTGCTGCCCTACAAGGACAGCATCTTGGACTGGTTGTTGCTGCCCTACAAGGACAGCATCTTGGACTGCTTTAGGATAGCATGTAGGACAGCATCCCTTAGCATCTTAGACTAGCATCTAGCATATGCTAAGGCTGCAACCTATAAATATGTATCCCCAACCCTTTGGTTGGCATGGCATTGTGTGAGAAATAAACCCCGAAAATTCCCAAACTTCTAGTGTCATCCCCTCTCCATGAGAGTAAGAATTCAGTTACTAACATCTGGTATCAGAGCTAGGTTGCTTTGCACTCTGAGTGTCTCTTGTTCTTCCCCCTCCCAAGTCTCCACCCGCTCCCAGCCACTACCTGCAGCAGCAGCAGGAGCAGCAAGGGCTTCAACTGCATCCCCTTCCCCTGCACAGACGAGCAGCAGCGGCTCGTCTGAGGCAGCCACCTCCCCACGCAGCAGCCCGGTGACGTGCCATGTCCGCAGGACGGTCTCAGCACTCGGTCGCCTCGAGCGTGCGGCTCCGGCAGGAGGCCGAGCTCGCCGCACCAGAGGAGCGCGAGCGAGCAGCAACGGAGGCCGCTGCAGCAGCAGCGAGGGCGTCAAGGCTGGCAGCGGCGGAGCTGGCTGCAGCAAAGGTGGAGGTGTTGGCAGCGGCGGCGGCGGATGCAGCATGTGTGGCCACAGTAGAGCTCAAGGCTCTACGCGGCGGTAGCATCAAGAGCTCTGTCTCTGCCGATGGCGATGGCAGCACCGACGAGGAGCTCAGGATTGCAAGAGATGGGGCTAGAGGGCGAACGGAGCAGTGGGCAGCCGAGCACCCCCATGGGCGTGGTGGCGGCAGCCCAGACGGACGTGGACGCGCCGGTGGCGCCCCAGGCAGGGGTGCGCACGACGGCGGCGCTCCCGGCGGTGGCGACCGGGTTGACGAAGATCGCGGCCTTTACAGGCGGCGCGTCTCTCCCTCCTCGGACCGGCGCCACGGTCACCACGGGATCCAGACCATCGTCAGGGACGTCAGCCCCAGTGGTGGGTGGCCTACTCTCACCAAGACCAACTACATCGAGTGGGCCGCGGTGATAAGAGTGAGGCTCCAGGTGCAGCACATGTGGGAGGTCGTCCGGTACGGCGACGTTGGCTATGACGACGATCGGCGGGCACTGGATGCCCACATCGCTGCAGTTCCACCCGAGATGCAGTTCTTGCTTTCCCAGAAGCGAACTGCCAAAGAGGTTTGGGACGCCACCGCTGCGACACGCATCGGCAGCGACCGCGCCCGCAAGTCCACATTGCAGGCACTTCGCAAGGAGTGGGAGAACCTGGCTTTCAAGCCAGGTGAGGACATTGATGACTTTGCCCTTCCGTCTCAACACTCTTTTGCAGAAGATGGCGCAGTACGGCGACGACACCTACGGCGAGGAGAGAGCTGTCGAGAAGCTCTTCCACTGCATCCCCGAGAAGTACAAGCAGATCGCTCGCTCGGTCGAGTCTCTGCTGGACCTCTCTACGATGATGATCGAGGAGGCGATTAGTCGCCTCAAGGTCATCGACAACGACGAGCCACAACTCCTCTTGGGGCCCATCACCATTGGCGGAAAGCTCCATCTCACTCGGGAGCAGTGGGAGGCTTGCTAGGGTGATAGGAAGAAGGGGGAGTCTTCTTCCTCGACAGGCGGCCGCAAGCGCGGCAAGCCACGCAAGGGGCACGGAGGCGCCCAAGCCGGGGCACGAGGACGCACCGAGGGCGACTCCCGTGGAGGCGCCCTGGGCGGTGACGCCGGCAAGCCCAAACCGGCACGAGACGATGGCTGCCGCAACTGTGGCAAGCTTGGCCATTGGGCCAAGGAGTGTCCGCTGCCACGACGTGGCCAGGTCCACACCGCGCAGGCGGAGGAGGAGGAGCCGGCTCTGCTTCTGGCACATGCAAGCATCAAGCTATCTCCAGCGGCATCGGCCGCAGCGGCTCTTCTCCACCTTGACGAGCCGTGGGCACAGGCCCTCCTTGGCGACGGCTCCGACAATGACAAGACGGACGGGTGGTGCCTCGACACCGGCGCCACCCATCACATGACCGTTCAGCGGGAGTTCTTCACCGAGCTTGACTCCAGCGTTCGAGGCTCCGTCAAGTTCGGGGACGCCTCCGGCGTGGAGATCAAGGGCGTCGGCTCCGTCATCTTCACCGCCGAGTCCGGTGAGCACAGGCTGCTCACTGGAGTCTACTACATCCCCGCTCTGAGGAACACCATCATCAGCTTGGGACAGCTGGATGAAAACGGTTCGCGCGTGGAGATCAAGGACGGAGTCATGAGGATTTGGGACCGCCATCGTCGCCTTCTCGCCAAGGTAACCAGGGGCGCAAATCGACTCTATGTCCTCAACGTGCAGGTGGCACAACCCCTCTTGCTGCTCGTCGGGACGACGAGGCATGGCAGTGGCACGAGCGTTTCGGGCACCTTCACTTCGAGGCCCTGAAGCGGCTTAGTGCCAAGGAGATGGTACGAGGCCTGCCGTGCCTTGACCATGTGGAGCAGTTCTGCAACATCTGTGTGCTGACGAAGCAGAGGCGGCTTCCCTTTCCCCAAAAGACGAGCTTCCGAGCCAAGGAGCGGCTTGATCTCGTGCACGGGGACTTGTATGGCCCGGTGACACCGGCCACACCAGGAGGACGACCTTTCCCGCTACATGTGGGTGATGGTCCTCGGCAGCAAGGGAGAGGCTGCGGACGCCATCAGGCGCACACAGGCTGTTGCAGAGGCAGAGTGTGGCCGCAAGCTGCGTGTGCTGCGCACCGACAACGGCGGTGAATTCACGGTGGCTGAATTCACGTCGTACTGCGCGGATGAGGGCATCCAGCGCCACTACTCCGCGCCGTACAACCCGCAGCAGAACGACGTCGTCGAGCGGCACAACCAGACGGTTGTGGGGATGGCCCGGGCCCTCCTCAAGCAGAGGGGGATGCCGGCTATCTTCTGGGGAGAGGCGGTGGTGACGGCTGTCTACATACTCAACCGCTCGCCCACCAAGGCCCTCGATGGCAGGACGCCGTATGAGGCTTGGCATGGGCGCAAGCCATCGGTCTCCCACCTGCTGGTCTTCGGCTGCCTCGCATTTGCCAAGGAGCTTGGCCACATCAACAAGCTCGACGATAGGAGCACTCCGGGAGTGTTCATCGGCTATGGGGAGGGTTCGAAGGCCTACCGCATTCTTGACCCGGAGACACAACGTGTGCGCACGACGTGCGACGTAGTGTTCGACGAAGGGCGAGGATGGGCATGGGACAAGACGGTGGACGACGGTTCGACTCCGATGTACGACGACTTCACTGTTGAGTACGTCCACTTCGGGGGAGCTGGGGAGTAGGCAGCTCCTCTTCACCGAGCGTGCCTACCCCAGCCACCGAGCCTTCACCAACTCCGGTGCCCGCTACTCCAGCAGCGCCACGCTCCCCACCTCCGACTTCGACTGCGACAAGGTCTTGCCAATACCACCACACTCGGCGACCCCACACACTCCAGCACCGGCAGCCACCCCTTCGGGCACGTATACTCCAACACCAGCTCATGTTGAGCACAGCCCGGTGGAGTTTGCTACTCCTCTCTCTCCTGATGAGGAGCATCTCGACGTGAACTACGACGGCGACCCATTGCGGTATCGCACGTTGGAGGGTCTTCTCGGTGACCAACCGGTGCCGGGACTGGTGCCTCACGATCTGGAGGGGCAGTTGCACCTTGCGTGCAACGACGGGGAGCCTCGGTCTTTCGCAAAGGCCGAGGGAGACGCGGCATGGCGTGCCACGATGCAGGCGGAGATGGACGCGGTTGAGAAGAACCACACTTGGGAGCTTGCTGACCTCCCTCGTGGTCACCGCGCGATCACCCTTAAGTGGGTGTTCAAGCTGAAGAGGGATGAAGCCGGCGCCATCGTCAAGCACAAGGCTCGCTTGGTGGCACGCGGCTTCGTGCAGCAAGAGGGCATCGACTTCGACGATGCTTTCGCCCCCGTGGCACGGATGGAGTCCGTGCGGCCTCTCCTTGCGCTAGCTGCCCAGGGAGGCTGGCATGTCCATCACATGGATGTCAAATCGGCCTTCCTCAACGGCGACTTGAAGGAGGAAGTCTACGTGCACCAACCGCCGGGATTTGCGATCCCCGGCAAGGAGGGTAAGGTGCTACGTCTGCGCAAGGCCTTCTACGGCTTGAGACAGGCACCGAGGGCGTGGAATGCCAAGCTGGATTCCACGCTCAAGGGGATGGGCTTCGAGCAAAGCCCGCACGAGGCGGCCATCTACCGGCGGGGCAATGGTGGAAACGCCCTGCTGGTGGGTGTCTACGTCGACGACTTGGTGATCACTGGCACCAAGGATGCGAAGGTGGCGGCGTTCAAGGAAGAGATGAAGGCCACCTTCCAGATGAGCGTTCTGGGGCCTATCTCCTTCTACCTGGGGATTGAGGTGCACCAGGACGACTCTGGGATCACGCTTCGACATACCGCCTACGCCAAGCGAGTTGTTGAGCTAGCCGGGCTCACCGACTGCAACCTAGCTCTCACTCCAATGGAGGAGAGGCTGAAGCTGAGCCGTGACAACCCGACTTAGGAGGTGGATGCCATGCAGTACCGGCGTCTTGTGGGGAGCCTTCACTACCTTGCCACACACGGCCGGACTTGGCATTCTCCGTTGGCTACGTTAGTCGGTTCATGCAACGACCGACGACGGAGCACCAGCAGGCTGTGAAGAGGATCGTCCGCTATGTTGCGGGGACTCTCGACTATGGCCTCTACTACCCGAGGTGTCCTGGGGAGGCACACTTCGTCGGGTACAGCGACAGCGACCACGCCGGCGACATCGACACCAGCAAGAGTACGAGTGGGATCCTCTTCTTCCTCGGCAAGTGCCTTGTTAGCTGGCAGTCAGTCAAGCAGCCGGTGGTGGCCCTATCCAGCTGCGAGGCCGAGTACATCGCGGCCTCCACCGCCTCGACTCAGGCACTCTGGCTTTCTCGACTGCTTAGTGATCTCCTTGCCAGAGACACTGGAGCAGTGGAGCTCAGGGTGGACAGCAAGTCAGCTCTGGCCCTAGCGAAGAACCCCGTTTTCCATGAACGGAGCAAGCACATCCGGGTGAGGTATCACTTCATCCGAGGCTGCCTGGATGAAGGGAGCATCAAGCCGTGCCACATCAACACCAAGGACCAGCTTGCGGACCTGCTCACCAAGCCCCTTGGGAGGATCAAGTTCCTTGAGCTCTACTCCAGGACCGGGATGGTTCAACTCTCTCGCAAGACGACGCACAAGACTTAGGGGGAGAATGATGGATAAGTCTTGTTGCTCTGGATAAGCCTTGTTGCCCAGCAGCAAGGACAACACGTTGGTGGTTTGCTGCCCTACAAGGACAGCATCTTGGACTGGTTGTTGCTGCCCTACAAGGACAACATCTTGGACTGCTTTAGGATAGCATCTAGGACAACATCCCTTAGCATCTTAGACTAGCATCTAGCATATGCTTGGCTGGCTAGCAGCCTTAGCAGCCTATAAATATGTATCCCCAACCCTTTGGTTGGCATGCATTATGTGAGAAATAAACCCCAAAAATTCCCAAACTTCTAGTGTCATCCTCTCTCCATCAGAGTAAGAATCCAGTTGCTAACACTCGCAACTCCGCCGTGGCCGAACGTGATCATTATGCCGTGTTTAGTTCCCCAAAGTACTTTTTACTTCCTATTCATTCTCCTCACAGAACACGCATCCCTAAAAATTCCTTTTTCACCTTTCCTATTCATCCCCCTGACATAACACGCGTCCCAGAAAAAAAAATACTTTTTCACCCCTCTATCTAAACACGGCCCTGCCCCAACCGTAAGCTCAAATAGTAACAATTCCACACGCATCTGACACAACCTTATCTTGTCGGAGTCAGTGCCTATCCGAATTTTACAGCCACCGATTAGAAAGAAGTAATTTCACAAACAGATGACTCGCCGGAGCTCCGGCCGGCGGCCGGGCCGCCGCCATTGCGTCGACACTTCTCCTTCACCAATCACATGCATGGGCCCTGCTGCCTTTCGTACTCAATTCAGATGCGTGGCCGCCGCCGTGATTCAAGAGTATTATGGCTAATGGATCCCGCATGCATTAAAAGGGGATCAATTTTATGCAGTGATTCGATTTTACTTCCTGGCAGAGAAAACGAAGTAATTACTGGGTCAGGAGAGCACGCCGGAGCTCCGGCCAGACCGCTGCTGGCGCGTTGAATAATATTCAATGCGCAGCGAGCTAAATAGACGCGCCCTATATATGTATATATATATATGTATATACATACATACATATATATATATGTATATATATGTGTATGTCTATATATATATATATATGTATATATATGTGTATGTATATATATACATGTATATATGTATATATCTTTATCCCACCAAAACCTAAATTTTTGTCCCCGGGCGAGTCCCATCACATGACGGGTTCCCGACGACATCCACCTCAACACACACCTCCGTCTCTCGGCGATTCACAACTTCTTTCTTGGCGTCTCAAGAGGGATAACCGGATCCCAAGGCAGGCGGAGCACAACCTACCTCTCCCCGGCTACCCCTACGCCCTCACACTCTCACCTATGGGGGAAGAGAAGAAGATCCCAAAACAATGGCCGACCGGCTGAAGTATCACTGCGCTATCCATGACCAAGATCACGGCTATACATATAGATCATAACACTCTACACAGGTTGTACACCTGTACCCAACCCGGGATGCGACTGGGGATCAACCAGTCGAGACGCAGCCCACAACTAGTAAACCTCCTAGTAAGAATGGCACCCTCCTGGTCTCCCGGGTCTAGATGCCGACGCACGAAGACGTTGGCCCCAAGGAAATGTGAAAGCATACCACCAGAGCTTCCCATCGGGGGTGTAAGGCACGTGAACTCACCCCTCACACATACACAAATTGTGATCTCCTACATTCGGGTGCCACCTTGACTAGGCTAGTCGTTAGCGGTCACATCTCATGCAAATTGGTATGTACGGTACAGTGAACACATATCAGTCAACAAGGTTTAAGGTGCCGGTACGGGAGGCAGTCTTCTTTCCTCACCCTCTGAAGTAACCACCTACACCTGGCTCCAAGTCAAAGTACCACTAGGGGGTCCAACCCCCCCTAGGGTACCCCTAGGGGGCCATCTCTTCTAGAGTCCACAAGGTGACCCATAAGTCACCCAACCCCCGATATAAAATCGGGTTGTTATTACCCCCACCGGCAAGACCTAGTAAGGTAAAAAATCACCATACATCTTCCCAGTTTTATCCCCACACACACGCCAAGAGTATCTACCACATATACCGCACACAAGCAAGCATAGCATCTCATCATTGTCGGTGCCTGATTTGGGCACACCGGCACTAACTAGTGATTGCGCTGCCAACCACTCGCTCCGATGGGGGAATTAGGGTGATGAACTCGGGACGCAAAAGTTTATCCTGGTTCTAGCCACGCGGCCGTACATCCAGCAGTGGTGCGTAGCACCGAGTTTCGTGTTGCTCGTAGTAGGGGAGTACAAGCAAGGCAGGAGAGGGAGATCAACTCCCAAGTCCCTGGGTTGGTGATTGAGTAGAATGCCAATATCGAGTGAGCAGGCTAAGTGTTCGTGTGCTCTCTCTTCTTTGCGTGCGCGTGCTTGTCGTCTCCTTATTGCATGGGCTTCCCTCCCCTTTTATAGACCAAGGGTGAGGGAGGACGTACATGTGTGTTCGTGGTGCTGACGTTGCGAGATGCACTGTACTACCCACGCCGTGCACTATGCGAGCGGGAATCACGCCTTCCAACTCCGGCTGACGGCATGGACATCGCCATCGTTGACTTGTTGGTGGCTGACCGTTGCTTCGAGGGATGTCACTCGGGCGTGGGGATGGTGCCGAGCCCTCCCCGTTATTCTTCGTGGGTCCTTCCTCGAGGCCTGAGGAGTACCCAGGACGGATAAGATCGTGGAGTAGTTGGCACAGCAGCCTGGCCTAACACGGCCTTTCCGCACAGCGTCTTTGCGCAGAGCGACTGTGGCGAGCGGATTTAACAGGTGTCTTTTCCACGGCGTGGGGCGGTGGCGTAGTGCAGTGACTTCTCTTTTTTACCGCAGAGGTGAGCCATCATGTCGTGGGATGAATGCATTGCAGGGCCTCGGGCACTGTTACTGGTGCGGCATCCTTCGAGCGCAGCAAGTGGTCTCGAGCGTGACGGAGACGCCCGCCCGAGGGTGAGCGGTACCCTCGAGCTCGGTCGGGCTCAATCGTTACGTACTGTTTGATGATATTTTGGCCAATGTGTTGGTGTACGAAAGAGACCCGACCAGGTATGCGATGAGACGGCTGCCCGTCCCGTGCGGCGTCCGAGTACATGCAAATGAATACGGGGCCTCGTACTCTTGTTGGGTTTGTTCGAGCGAGATACGTATGTGCGCCTGAGTTTGTTCAACAAATGAGCTGGCTTGGTTCTAAAAGAAAGGAAGCTAGTTAATTACTTTTGCACGGAGCTCGTGTATCTCGTACGTGCATGCAGCTCTCAAGCATGGGCGTCCAGCACATGGGTTCATTGTACGGGTTAACTCTCTTAAGAGGTGCATGGCCTATGGCTATTTAACAGCTAAGGGTAGCTATCTACGTACACGAAGGCAGCCAATGCATGTATATGTAGTCGACGTTCATGTATTCAAGTCGTGTACAGTATATGTTGCCGTATGCCCGGGGCCGTATGACACCCGGCACGAGTTGGAAAATTCTAGAAGCAATAGAAGGTTCCGGATCCCTCATTGTCATTGGCGGTTAGCTGATGCCTTGACGAGAAGCCGAACAACAGATTATCTTCGTGAATCTCGCGGGCGGAGATAAACACACTATACGCATACATGCATTGCTCTCTGCCTGTGCGTTGGGACTTTCACTCGATTAAGGCCCAAGTCGCAGCAAGAGTCCGGGCTCAACTCGTTCGCCGATGTGGCCTCTCTATCAGATGGTTTAGGGCCCAAATTAGGGTACCCCTAGTTTTCGTACCCGACAATCATCATCATATAACAAGGTACGATATGATAAGCAGTAGGTAACCAGGAATACGACAAGTAAAACAGGCTATGCAAGGTTCACATCTCAAGCAACACATGCAAGCGCTAGCGTGTCTAGTAACCAATGCCTATAGGTAATCAAAGAAGCAGTCGGGCGTGAACCTGAGTGAGTGGGGTAGTCGTACTACTCGGTGAAGTGGTCCTCCTCGGTTAGTGCTTCTCCAGTGGCGGCTCCTGTTCACAGAACACTATAAGTCTAGGGGCCTATTTGCAAATAAGAGCCAAATGGAACACCAAAGAAGAACCAAATAACTTCAATTGCATTTTTAAAGCGTTATTCCTGATTTTAGAAAATTATAGAAATTGATTTCACATTTTTCTGAATTAAATTGAATTAGTTATGAATTTTCTAAGTTTAAATCATTTTCTGAAAATATTAAACATATTTTGGAAAAAGAGAAATCCAGAAATTACCACAATGCGACACGTGGCCTACTAACGTCATCATGATGACATGCTGACGTAAGCACAGGGACCACCGGTGATGACGTCAGCAGGGCGGTCAAGGTCAACGGTCAGTGGGCCCCTCACGTCAGCGCGTGGGCCCCAGAAGTCAGTGGGGGCCGGTCACCGACAGGTGGGCCCCCGCGGTCAGGGCGGCTTGGCTGGCTCCCTGGGCCTCGGCCGGCCCAGCCTCGGCTTGGCCCACACGAGGCGCGGCCCAGGGATCTGCTGCGGCAGCACAGCGATCCCGTGCGGCCGGTGCTGTGTGGCCAGCCGTGCACGTGAGCGGGAGAGTGCCCACGTGCATGCCGGCCAGGCGTTCGGCGAAATGCCGCAACGGCACTACCGAACGCCGGTGAGCCGTGCACGTGGCGCGCTCAGCACGTGTTCGCGTGCATGCGTCGTGAGGGTGTGTGCGTGTTCGTGTGCGCACGCCTAGGCGTCGCGCATGAGTGCGTGCGCGAGCCTGGTGAGGCAGCGACGTGCCACGGCGGCCGGAACGGCGCGCCGCGACATCGAGCCCGCGGGGCAGCGGCATCCCGTGTCCATGGCCGCGTCCACGGCCAAAAACGCCACCTTGGTGTACCTACAAGCGGCGCGAAGGCCGGACAGACACCGGGACGGCAACAAGGCCCACTTTCGGCCGGTTCCGGGGTGGCGGCTCGACAGCGACCCACTGGAGCGAAACAAGGGGAAAAGGTTTCCTTTTGGCTCACCTAGGGCTTGAAGGCGAGGGAGGCGTTGCAGGGCGTGCTCGGGATAGTGGAGTTAGGCAGCAGGCCGGCTTGGTGTAGGGGTTCACCGTGGCACGTCGTCTTTGTCTCCGGTAGCGACGTAGTCGACGTCGGGGTACGGCTCGGGGTGGCGCAGACGTCGTCCCTCCTCCGCGAGCTCCGGCTTGGCTCCAGGCAGCGGCAAGGCTCCTCCTTGCCGCGGCTCCCTTCTTCTTCTTCCCCCTCTTCCTTCTCCTCTCCTCTTCTTCTCCTTCTCCGGTGGCGGCTGGTGGAAGGGGACAATCCCCAATTTGGTGGCTAGGGTTGCAATTGGGGTGGCTAGGGCTTATATAGGGCAGAGTCTAGGGGATGGCGGGTCACGGGGTTGGTTCGAGGGATGAACGGCAGAGAACCTCGGCGTGCACACCATGGCCACGCGACGCACATCCAAGGGCACGACGGCTAGGGCTTTTGCGCGAGTTGGTGGCTGTGGGGCCTGCGGGGCACGGCAATCGTGCGAAGGCGAGGTTCTAGCGGGTTCCGCGGTGGTTGCCCGAGCGCGGAGGGCGCTCGCCGACGGGGTCATGCAATTCGCGTGACCCTGTCGGGAGGTAGGAGGGAAAGCTGACAAGTGGGGCCGGCTCGTCAGCGGGTGAGAGGGAGCGCGTGGCCACACGGAATGAGGAGGGTGGCACCGACAGGTGGGGTCCGCGGATCAGAGAAAGAAAGAGAGAGGGCGCGGGAGAGAAGAGAGAGAGAGATAGGGAGAGCGCGTTGCTGGGCCTTCGCGGGCCGCGCGCGAGAGAGAAAGAGAGAGAGATAGGGAGCGGGCCGGGCTGGAAAGTTAGTTTGGTTAGAGCCCAAGTTAGAAATAGGTTTAGAATTTGAATTTTAAATTCAAATTCAAACCCCACAAAAAGATCCAAATAAATTCCAAAGAAATCCCAAATGCCACTCTATTATTTAAATAGGACTTAGGCAATAAAATACATTTTTCTAGGAATTTTTAGGGAGAGAAAAGAAGATATCCTTAAGTAAGTCAAGGTTTTCCATTTGCAACAAAAATTTTCAAAATTTTCCCCTCTTCGAAATAGTGGACTGTTACATGCATAAAAGTATCACGGATTTTATGGTCGAAACCGTTTAAGAATTGGATCTTCGGTTGAAGAATTATAGCCTAAAAACCAAACCAAATACCTCAGCCTGCATGCTGTCAGATGCGTCAGGCATTTCAAACAGAGCCCTGCATGCTCGCATGCAAATGTGAGGGGTGCAAATGTGAGGGGTGCACCGTGCACGTGCCACCAGCTGAAAGGTTAGACGGGGGGGGGGGGCAGTTTCCAGTTTGCCGCACTGTGTGGAGGTCCTAATAGTCGGCCGCGAGAGAGCTTTACCTAGACTCCCAAGTTTTCCAAAACCCTACGACAAGCTCAACTCAACCCTAACTCCCAACTACAACCTGAAATGGAAGTGGATTTGAACTCCTTGATGTGTTCTCCTTGCGTGTGTCAATGGAGGGTGAAGGGCTGCTTTTATACCTCCCAATGGTGGTGTTCCTGCTTCATTCTCACGCCATGCAGGTAGAGTGCTTCCCATGCGCAGAAGGT
The DNA here is from genome assembly GCA_015342445.1 of Digitaria exilis. Lineage (NCBI taxonomy): Eukaryota > Viridiplantae > Streptophyta > Magnoliopsida > Poales > Poaceae > Digitaria > Digitaria exilis. The sequence goes on from JACEFO010002639.1 coordinate 192,891, forward strand.
GGCTTGGAGTTGCAGCAGCAGGCCAGCCGGGCCGACCAGCCGGCTCGGAATGTCGTTCACCTGGTACCCTCTTTCTCGTGTGCGGCCTGGATATTGCCTTGAAGTCAGTACAAACTGCGTTGAGATGAAGCTGTCCAGGAGTTGCATGCAAGTGTCCTTTCTATACTTAGGCAAGGCCTGAAGCGCCCTTGGTTTAAACGACCTGCAGTGCACGTCTCTGGATGCCTTGGAGTGCGTTTTTGGAGCTGTGGATCAGTGACGTGGAAATTGTCTCAGGGAGGTGGCAGGCCGGGCTTTTTCTGCCTGGTTTTTGCATCTGTGTCCCTGCATTCATAACTCATCCAAAACTTGTGGAATTCATTAGTAATAAGCAAATTTATGCATGGAATCATGGTGTGATTTCCTCATTTATTCCCGAGATGTTGACGGTAAAATATATCAAATTGACCGTCAACACCAAGTCACCCGACCGTATTGCCATGTCATCCGGCCACGCGTGGCAACACTTTCGCTGCCCACCCAAAACGAAAACATTCAAACCAAATTTGGATTAAAAAATTGGGTCCAAATTTCACGTGGCAAGTCCCCCCGCCCAACCCGAAAACATTTCATCCGAAAAGCCCCTTGTACCCTCATGCAAATCCAGACTTCTCGTCCCTCATGCCGCACTTTTCCGCATACCATCAAGGGCAATGTCAACATTTCACCCCTTGCTCAATACTTTCTTTTCCCTTGCTCCTTTTATTTCCCGCCTCCACCTCTCCCCAATTCCCCATTCCCCTCCACCTCCCCCTACCCTCCATCATAGTCCATACGCCACTCCCAACAGAGCTTCGACATCACCGACGACGCTGAACGCAGCTGAGCTACTTCCCCATCCACCACTACTGCCACACCATGTCTTCTTCCCCTTCGTATACTGGCGCCGCACCGGCTCTGCTTGTACGTCGTCCACTACCAGCACATCGGATTTGCTTCCCCATCAACGACTCCGCCACCAAGGCTCTGCCTCCCCGTCTTCGACTACCGCCATGGTCCTTACACACCGAGGGACCGGAGAAAAAGGTATGCAAATCAATCTATGTTTTGTGGTTCTATTTAGTGCATTCATCTGTGTTTAGATTGGGGTAGCAAACACTATAGCTGCAGAAAACACTACAGTTAAGTCCTGAGAAGCGTGCTCTATGAAAGGGAGTAATAATTGAATAGTGAAAAGTTGGAATGAATAGTGTTTAGTTAGTAATCCGAATAGGGATAGTTGTCTTTCCATTCGGTGAACTTAGTTTGCGTCATGTGCACTCTTCGGAGTTTTGCCTAAAGGCCAATGTGACCTACTCAAATAGCATGTGCAACCATAATTGGGTAGCCACAATGTGGCAAAAAGGTAGCATTAGCCATCAATGTGGCTACAGTTCATTGACCTTAAGATCCATGCAACAAAAAATGACATAATCTAGCAAATAAACTACTCAGGAAACAATTATTGCTTAAGGTCACCTTCCTGCACATTGTGGTTGTGTACACTAGTATCTTTCATAGTGTAGAGGCCGGGACCTCTTTGTTCCATTATCTAAAAAACGATTATGTATTCAACCTAGGTTTCTAATACTTACAATTTGTTTAAACATGTCAGAACAAACTGAATACGAAAGACAACGGGATGAAAGGGTCAAGACGAATAAAAAGTTATTGCATGAACATGGTGTTGTATCTGCAACAACAGAATTAGAAGGTTTGTGCGGAAAAAGGAATACTTCAAAGAGGAAAATTTCAGTTAGCAAGGGGACCCCAGAAGCCGATGGAGATTACAGCCCAGAAGCTGATAGAGATGATGACGCAGACCTAGAAAAGGAGGCGACATCCGGAGCAAATAAGGTACATCCATTTGTAGAAATATCACATGCTTAGGAGAACCAGCTATTTCCAATGCTTACATGAGTGCTTTTGATTTATTCACATGCTGACAACTGTATGGAAATGTAGAAGGAAATGCATTCTTGGATGAATTCTAATCTTGTATTAAATAATCGGATTATTTTGAACGAGCATATGTTTTTAGTACTTGTTTTAGTGTTCCTAGGAATGATGGAATGCACAAACGGGGCATGTGATCATGATGGTTTCTTCCCTCCAAATATATGAACTGTAAGGAGCTTGGATGTGCATAGATGATGGACCATTCAGCTACGTTGCATATCAGTTGTGATGTGCAAAAGCAAATAAATTCGTGAGGTAGAAAAGCACTCAGGCACCAAGTTGTTGTTCACACGTGCAAAAGCATGCAAAAAGAATAGCAGAGTTCCATTCGGCCAAGCTATTAATAGGAGTGCTATGGCTATTAATAGGAGTGCTACTGCATGTTTTCATTTATTTTACCAAAACAGAAGACTCCATTAGTTCTATATATACCCAAGTAATAGATCACGACGGGGATACGTTGGCTACCAATTCAGAAATACAAATTCTTTGAATTCTTTTAGTGTGAGTCTTGACAGGATTACACACTTGTTATTTCGATTCTTAAGGGAGTTATGGGAGTCTTGATAGGCTTACATACTTCTTATTTGGATTCTAGAGGGAGTTACGGAACGCTAAAACTATGGTTCACCCAGCTTATGCCTACACGACTTGATTGCGTGGACTGTTTCGTCGGTATGGATTGCATGACTGTTTCATTGGTATGGACTACGTGGGCTATTTCGTCGGTACTGATGGAATTTTGGGCTTGGCCCATGAAAGAATTTTAGAAATTCCAAATAAACCTCAAAGGCCCATTGCAAAATAGGAAGTGGTGCAATCTTTAGTCTCACATTGCTAGTAGAAGGGTGGGATAACCAACGTAAAAGTGGAGGTTGTCTCTACTCTTCCAAATCATGGGTGTGGGGAGAGAAGAAAAGCTCCACACGCGCGCACTCGCTCGCCTCGCCGGGCGGGGCGATGGGCGCACGACGTAAGCGTGAATGGTCCGCCGAAATCTGGTCCCTTTCCTTGCGGGGGCGCAACTTTTTTTTGCAGTTTTATTTTTGGTTATTCGTATATGGAAAGTCTACGAGATATGGAACTGACCGAGATCTGATCGGCTTCTAAGTCGGATCAGATTAAACAACAACGCACCAAATTGAGGGCGACGTGGGCTATGCGACTTTCCTATATATGTGACCCATCGACCTCTGCCAAAATACATCTATTCGAACCTAGGGTTTTGCCTCTGCTCGCTGTTGCGCCGCCTTCGTAGTCTGCCCCATCCCGAGCGTCGGCATGCACCGGCGAACAGGAGAGCAGGTCCCCGGAACCAGTCGTCTTCGAGATCCTGCAGGGGAGAAGGCGAATAAGGTTTTTGGGAAGCGATGCGCGCGACTGCTCAAGACGTCTTCACCACGGCTCGTCTTCCGTCCAAGTCTAGTGTTGCGGCGTACCGTCGTCTGCAACATTGTCTGTTGCGCTCCGTCCGCAGAACCGTTGTCGTTCCGACTCACCGTTCGTCTTTCCTACGGTGATCCCTCAGTACGTACATCGTGTTTTAATCATATTTTACGAAATCATAGTTATATTGTTCGTACTGCCTATTTTGTTAGAGAATTGCATGCTATGATTGTTTATTATCATGTTTAATCTACTTCGAAAACTAAACTTACAATTGCCTATATACAAGCACGTGGAACGGTGATTGTCTCAGTAGTTCGCTGCGTGTACAGGCTCACAGTGCGCTGCCTCTTCACTAGGCCACGCAACAATATTTATCAAATTGGATCCTTCGAGAAGACCAGGACACAAGTTCGTACTCACGTGATTTGCACGCATGCGCTCATCAGAAAACCGTCCGGTCCAATGTCTAGGATGGATGTACATTCAAATTGAAAAAATGTATTTCATTATCTTCAATATGAACACGCTGATAAACAAGCGCGACACAAGTTCTTTAATAGCTTTCAAAAAATTGTATCTAGCACGGAAAAGATAGAACAATCTACTAAACACGCTACAAGAGTACAAGACCAGTAAAATGATATTGGTGATCACTAACTACTTAATAGCACATTTGAAGATATGAATGTCGTGGATTTTAGTTCCTACGAAACTTGCACAACATTGGCAATAATCTGACCCCGTCTCATGCTACCAAATGCAGCGATTACTACTTCCGTGCCATGGCCTGGTGCTTCTGCCCAGCTATATGAAATTCGTAGACCTTTTGGCTGTTTACAACAACATTACAAACTGTGCAGATTTTTACTTCTCCTTGAGCTGCTCCAGCCTCAAGAACTCGCCTCTTCTTCACCTCCAGATCCTCTAGCGTTGCTGCTGAGGAGATCTTATTCTTCTTCGACTGTACAGTTGGAACCACACAGTGAGCAACAACGGAAGGCACCATGGTTGATCCAGTGGCATTACTTGGGGTCTTAAGTATGGGTTTTGGGGTGATCGAGTCTTGTAACTTCTCCAAGTTTTTCTTGTGCTTCTTCCCCTGCTTATGGATCATGAGAACCTCTAGGGTATCACAATGAATCTTGCAGACCTCACATGTTGATGGTTGCACGACCTTTGGCTTTTTCTTCATTTGTTTTCTCAAGAGATTCTTTGGCACAGGATGCCCAAAATGAGCATTCCATTGGGCATGGTGCATGCCTGGGGCTGCAGCTGGGCGTGTGATTCCGTCGGATGCTCTGATGGCTGCTGCCTACAAAGTATTCAAGAAGCAAGGAATGAGAGAATGTATATCAACTGACAGCATATGTCATTAAGGAAAAAACGTATATCAACTGATCAGCATAAATCATTAATGATGGCAAACCTGAAAAAAGACATCATGACATCGCACCCAATTAAAGAACACAAGGCAAACTGACCTAATTAAAGAACATAAGGCAAACTGACGAACTAAATATATACAGACATACAGAATAGAACCATATACAAATGATTGGTGGCCACAAAGCATCATAACTGAAAAATTGAAACAGATGCATATTGGCAAAGTTCTCGAGCAGATGTGGGGAAATAAGATTGACTACCTTTTCTCTAAAAAAATCATGCACAACAATCTGTCATCCGGCAATCAAAAGATATTACAGAAGCCTAACGACCTAAATAGAACCATCTATTAAAAAATGAGACATGAGCAAAATACCAATAAAGCTTTCACGAGGAGACAACCAAGCATGTTGGGAACATAGAATTAAAATGGCGTACAGTTCCATTGTACAGGTCATCAAAGAATGATTTCCCTAAACACTAGGTTCCTTATTTCAAGTTTTGCAGCATGGCAATAGTCGAGCCTACAACATCCATGCCAGTAGCCCTATCCAACAACACCCTCGAATATATAGGACGTGGGGTCTTACCCTTTATGCGTCCCGAACCTGTCTAAACCTCCCTACCTAACAAATCTACCGCTTGGGCAAGCCCCGCACAAACTCTGACACCATTGACAACATGTCAATTTCATATACTTAAATTTTTTCCTAATTTCTATGACTGCTCCAAGGCTATGCCACGAGCCAAATACTACTATGCATGACTCTCAGAGGCTACAAGACGATCCAACTACCACTTAATTTATGACTGCTTGTGGGCTATGTTACGAGCCGATTACTGCTCTATGTATATCTCTCGATGACAACAACTCATAGGGGTTACGCCACGAGCTGGCTACTATGGTGTGTATGACTCTCGAGGTCTACGCCGCGAGCCGAATACCACTTAGTGTACGGTGGGGACTACGCTATGAGCTGACTACCACTCAGTGACTGTTGCTCGAGGGCTACGTCACAAGCCAACTACTACTGTTTGGATGACTCTCGGAAGCTATGCCATGAGTCGACTACCACTCCGTGTATAACTACTCTGGGGCTAGCCAACTACTTTTTTGTGTATGGCCCTCCACAACAATGACCCCAGTACTAAACCAAACACTCATGAATGGGTAGAAAACTCTCTCCTGCAGATAAACAATCATCGCTGACAGGTAAAACCAACCTTGCCGATGGGTAGGTGTGGGCAAAATAACCTGAGACCGAAGCCCGAACCCAAAATACCCAAACCCGAACCCGAAATACCCGAAACCGAACCCGAAATACCCGAAAATTCGGTTTTCGGTATGTTGCTCGGTCACTTATGCTGGAAGACCGATCCTGACTCGGTCCATTCGGTTTTGACGCTCCAGAAACCGAAGAGACCGAACAAGACTTTAATATCCTCGGTGGTAGTTAAGCTCAGCCGCTCAGCTATCACACACACATGCTTATCCATTCGTCCACACCTCCGCCCATGCGCATCTCTCCATTTTCTCCCACGCTTGTTCCTTGTTGCTGCCTTGCCTGTTCCTCGCTGCTAGCTAGCTAGCTTTGTGTTCGTCGCCGGCGGTGGTGGCCATGTGTAACGTTTCTGCTAATCTGCAGGCTGCACTGCTGCCACCCCTAATCCAATCGCCTTCCCCTGCTTGCGGTTGGGACCCAAGAGAAGCGAATTGTTTGGAAGGAAGCGAGTTACAATAGGCGATGGCTATAGATCGGGAGAAGCAAATCACGGCTTGCGCTTGCGAGACTACGGTAGGTGGCTCGTGCATGGATGAATCATTGGCACCAGAGTCCTAGTAGCATCCCCTTGATATTCTCCGACTACATCTCCACTTGCGCAAGAGCGAACCGACGACGACCCAGGCAGAGGCAGGTTCACGGCTCATTGGTCATCGACGCATGAATCCTTTACTCGGTCTGTTCGGGAGAACTCGAGAAACCGAACCGAGAGTTTGGTTAACCGAACCGTCGGTCTCTTGATTCTCAGGTCAAGCTTCGGTTTCCATTCTTCAGAATCCAAATTTTTAAAAAACCAAAAAACCGACCTAATAAAACCGAAAGAACCGAATGCCCACCCCTATCGATGGGTATAAAACCCACACTGGTTTCTTTGTTGTTGTTCCATCTTATCTTTAAAGTCTAAGGTACTCAGGAGAACACGTCAAAGTAGAAAAAGAATGCAGAGAACAAGCCATCTACCAATCTTCATAGAAATATTGCAGAACACAAACACAAACAAGGTACATAATAGTGTCTACTTTTTTCGTTCCAAATTGTAGGTCGTTTGACTTTTTTTACCCCAAGTTTGGCCGCTCGTCTAATTCAAAAAAAATTGTGCAAAATATCAAAATTTGTTGTTATGGCTTGGTTTAATAATCAATATTCTTCAACTATGACTTAAATTTTACTATTTTTGCACAATTTTTTTTCAAGAAGCTGAGCGGTCAAAGCTTGGGGTCAAAAAAATCAAACGATCTACAATTTGGAACGAAGGTAGGACTTTACAAAATATATCAAACATTTTGATATGCAAAACCTGTTTACCAGGAACACAATTTATTTAGGCCAGTTGCACATCGCTTCTGTCAAACATCAACCACAGGGAAGTAAAATAATACCAAAGCGGAAAACACTATAAACAAGGTTATGACCTGTGTTACTAGATTTGGTTAGGACAAAATAATACCAAAGCTTACATACCCTTTTGCTACTTTTTTCAAGGAAAATAAAACAAAAAGGTGTTTACATCCTCTGTTGTGAGACATAAGGATGGGTGCTTGGCCCCGATAGTTAGTATATTATATTAATTACGACATAAGCAACTTATGCGTCACATTGCCCTCCCATTTACTTAGATAGGACTAAAAAGGTTCAACCAAGAGATTGCATAAGATCTAAATAGCTAACCTCATTCTAAAGCAAACGGCTTAAAAACTAAACAGTACAACTAATTGGAAACTTGGGATTAGCAGTTTGTGACATTGCTATCTCAGGGTAACCTATCGGTTGTGTTAAGTCATAATTAATGGATTTTCTCGGATACATACCGTTGTCTGGGGTCTCCTTGTGTTTAGTTGACAGTTAAAAATCCACAAATGGGGCTGGTAAAAAATGTCATGCCATGTGGCCGTTTATTCATCAAAACAAAATGTTAGATTAAACACATCCATTTTATGCTTTAACAAATGTAAACAAGTGATGTGATGTCATTCTTGCTCCAACTGATAGTCATTTCTCCTTAGCTTCCTTTAGCTCAGTTTAGTTTAAGAGTAGTTTCTGTTTTTCGCTTCCTTTCTCCTAACTCATGTTTAGACCCCTGATGTAAGTGCTTCTAACTCTCCTTTGCAATATATTTTCTTGTTGCCGGGGGGTTTTGTATTAGAGCATATGTTAGTGTATATTGTGGCCCATATAGAGGCCCATGTATAGCACTATATACCCGCCCTTCTACGGTTGGATGAATATATCAATGAATTCTAACTCCAACATGGTATCAGGCAAGGGTTAGGTCTTCTCTCCTCTCTCTCCTGCCTCCTCTCCCAGCCACTGCCAGCACCACCTCCTCTGGCAGCCGCCGCCGGCGCCGCAGCCTCCATGGCCGGCCGCCAGCCGCCGCCGCTCCCCTCCTTCCCCCGTCTTCCTCCTTCCTCTCCACAGCCTCGCCGTGCCCCTGCAGCCGGCACAGGATCCGCCGCCGCCATGGCTGCTGGCGCGGGATCCACCGCAAACCTGGCTCCTGGCGCGGGATCCGCCGCCGCAATGGCTGCTGGCGCAGGAGCCGCGGCGGGCGCGACGTAGCAGCCGCCGCTGCCGCCCCCTCCTCCACTGGAGCAGGGGCAGGCGCGGCAGCCTACTCCCCTGCAGCCGCCACCGCCGCCCCCTCCAGTGCAGCAGGGGCAGGTGTGGCAACCTCCTCCCCTACAGCAGCCGCCGCCGCCCCCTCCTCCCCTGCAGCTGTCGACTGGCCCAGACGTTGTGGGCCTGGGCGTGGACCCGCTGCAGCCCCCTTTGGCTGCACCATCTCTCCAGTAGCCCCCGTCGTTGACTCTGGCCCTCTCCACGGCGTACCACGCGGAGCTTACCGCTCTCGCCGACCCCGCGGGCCTCGCTGCCACCGCGGGCCCGCGTGGCTATGCGGGCTCCCTCCCTCTCGACAGAGGCATGCGGGTCTTCGATACCGCGGCCTCAGTGAGCCGTCCTCCTCTCCGCGACACGGGCAAGCAGGTCTCCGACAGGGCCGTGTCGGCCGAAGCAGCCCTCGCCGCCGCTCTCCGTGCGGCCAAGGCTGAGGCCGCGGCGGCCGAGAAGCGGGTTCGCGCGGCTTCCGCCACTTGGGCGCAAGAGCGTGCGACCGCAGACGCTCTCGCTCGCCAGGTCGCCGAGGCTGAGCGTTACCTCCATCCCACCTCCAGCCTACCGTCCCCTACACTGACTTCGATGCCTCTTCTTCACGTCCGCCTCCACTCGAGGGCTCTCGCGGCCACCTTCCCGACCCGGTGGTCACCCAGCTCCATCTTCAGGCCATTGGTGTCCAGCACGTCCGGGGGCTGGTTAGCATTGTCCTCGACTCTTCGTCCACCTCCTACACCCGTTGGCGGGACCAGGTGCTCATGGCTCTCTGGCGCTACCACCTCACCGATCACGTCCTCGCCGACACCCCTGAGGCTGCACAGGACCCGACCTGGCACCTCCTCGACACCGAAGTCTTGTCCTGGATATCTGGGACCGTCGCCCAGGATCTCCAGGACTCCGTCAACACTCTCGGAGGCACCGCGCGTGCTGCTTGGCTGGCCCTTGAGAACGAGTTTCTCGGCCACGCCGAGACCCGCGCCCTTTAGCTCGGTGCAGCCTTCGCCAACTTCGAGCAGGGTGACCTCTCCGTCGGGGAGTACTGCCCCAAGATGAAGAGCATGGCTGACTCTCTTGCGGATCTTGGCTACCCGGTGGAGGACCGGATCCTGGTGCTCCATATCCTCCGTGATCTCAACGACACCTTCGACCACATACGGGACTGGATCACCAGGCAGCGGCCTTTTCCCTCCTACCTGCAGGTCCGGGACGACCTTGTCCTGAAGGAGCTCACACGACGTCCCTAGGCGCCCATGACCCCTTCGTCCTCCTCCACCGCGCTTGTGGCCTCTCCGCCGACCCCCGCGACTCCACCAGCCACCTCTCTCCTTGGTGCTCCTCCCTCTAGGCTGAGCGGGGGTGAGAGGAACCATGGTGGCCGTCGTCGCCGAGGGGGGGGGCGGCGGTGGCTCTGGTAGGGGACGCTGGGGACCACAGACTCCGCCTGCACCCGGTGCCCCCCCTCCTGCTCCTGTGGTGCGCCCTGGCCATCCTTCTCCAACCCCATGGTCAGGGCGCATCTCGATGTGGCCCTTTCAGGCTCCGGGCGGAGGGCCTCGTCCTCAGCACCAGCCCGCGGCTCTAGTCAAGGGCCCTGCTCCGTCGGCCATGACGACTCCACCCACCCAGCCCAGCTTGCCTCCTTTCTGGCCTAGGGGATGGGACCAGGCGGCGTTGGCTCAGTCCTTCAGCACCATGGGCCTGACTCCACCGAGCAACGCCGAGTGGATCGCCGATTTGCGGGCCTCGTACCATACGACCCCTAATCCTGGTATACTTTCTTCCATCCACTCCCCACCTGTCTCTCTTGTCCTTCTTCCATCATGGTGGGGAATGGTTCATGTCTTCCTGTCACTTCTGTGGGCACTGCTCCTGGTCCGTTTCGTCTTTCCAATGTTCTTGTTGCCCCTCAGATGGTTCACAATCTTCTTTCTATTCGTCAGTTTACTGCTGACAACTCTTGTTCTGTTGAATTTGACTCTCCCGGCTGTGAAGGATCTGGCTTCTCGGCGCCCACTCCTCCGATGTGACAGCCCGGGACCCCTTTACACCTTCCGCCTCCCGTCTTCCACTGCTCCAACTTCGACTTCTTCTGATTCGTCCGCTGCTTTCACCACCACCTCTACTTCCACGACTTGGCACCGTCGGCTCGGTCATCCCGGCCGCGACGTTTTGGCCCGTCTCAGTTGTAGTACAGGTCTCCCAAGTACTAGGGCTCCTGATGAGCATCTTTGTCATGCGTGCCAGTTGGGTCGTCATGTTCGATTTCCTTTTTCTTCTTCGCATGCGAGTCATGCTTTTGATCTTGTTCATTATGACTTATGGACATCTGCTGTACTTAGCATTTGTGGTTATAAATATTACTTGGTGGTGGTGAATGATTTTTCTAGTTACTCGTGGACTTTTCCCTTGCGAGCAAAGTCTGATGCTTTTCCTACCCTTCTCCACTTCTTTGCTTGGATTTCTACTCAGTTTGGTCGCACTGTGAAGGCTGCTAAATGTGACAATGGTCGTGAGTTTGATAAACACACATCTCGTGACTTCTTTCTCTCTTAGGGGATTCAACTGCGTATGTCCTGTCCGTACACCTCCCAGAACGGCAGGGCTGAGCGGATGATTCGCACCACAAACGATGTCATTCCCACCCTTCTTATCCAGGCCTCTCTTCTAGCCCGATTATAGGCTGAGGCTCTCCATACAGCTACTTATTTGCTCAACCGCCTCCCCTCCACTGCTATCTCTGCCCCCACTCCACACCATGCTCTCTTCGGTACTTCTCCCAGCTACGATCACCTTTGTTTCTTCGGGGGCGCGTGCTACCCTAACATCTCCGCTACTGCTCCTCACAAGCTCGCGCCCCGCTCGACTCGTTGTGTGTTTCTCGGTTACTCCCCTGATCACAAGGGATACCGCTGCTTTGATCTTACCTCCCGTCGTATCCTCATCTCGCGGCATGTCATCTTTGACGAGTCAGATTTCCCCTACTCCACCTCTTCCACCCCGTCTCCCGACCCTGAGCTGGAGTCCCTATTTCCGACTGACCTGGTGGTTCAACCACCAGTTTCTATTTACCCTATCTCTACAGGTCCTCCTTGGTATGGTGTCACCGCTCCTGGTGGCCCCTACTGGCCCGTGGGTGGCCCCGGAGCCCCCCGCCACGCCACGCGTGGCCCCGGAGCCCCTATCGGCCCCACTCGTGCCCCCGGGCTTCCCGGCACGCTCCTGGCAGCCCGTGCACATCTACCGGCGATGGCCGGTGCCGGCAACGGCGACGTCGCTCCCGGCACTGCCTCCTCCCTCGGTGCCGCCGGCCCGCCCTCAGATCTGCTCCCGCGTGGATCCGAGCGTGTACCACCCACCGGTCCTCCATCGGGATCCTGGCCACAGCCATCCCATGGTGACACGGCGGGCAGCCGGGGCCCTCTGACCCGTGGCTCTCTCCGCCAAGAGTGAGCCGCGGATCTCGCCGGTACCCTCCTCTGTCCACGACGCCCTGGCCGATCCGAACTGGTGTCGGGAGATGGAGGAAGAGTATGCGGCTCTCCTTGCCAACCAGACGTGGGACCTTGTACCACGTCCGTCTGGTTGCAACGTCGGGCAAGTGGATCTGGACACACAAGCGCCGAGCCGATGGATCACTAGAGCGCTACAAGGCTCGCCGGGTTCTATGGGGTTTCACCCAGCGGCCTGGCGTGGAATATGATGAACCTTCAGTCCAGTGGTGAAGCCGGCGACAGTGCGCACGGTCCTTTCGCTTGCCCTCTCGCACTCCTGGCCCGTGCATTAGCTGGATGTGAAGAATGTGTTTCTTCATGGCACTTTGACCGAGGTTGTATATTGCAGCCAGCCAGCGGGGTTTGAGGACTCTGGTCGTCCGGATATGGTCTGCCAGCTCAACAAGTCTCTATGGTCTGAAGCAGGAACCACGGGCATGGTACTCTCGGTTCGCCATATTCCTGGTCTCCCTGGGGTTTACTGAATGCAAGTCAGACACCTCTCTGTTCGTCTTTTGCTGTGGTCCTGAGACTGCATATCTGCTACTCTATGTTGACGACATCATTCTTACAGCATCCAGTCAGCCTTTGCTTCAGCAGATGATACAATCACTGCAGCATGAGTTTGCCATGAAGGATCTGGGCAGCCTTCACCACTTTATGGGTGTTACTGTTGAGCATCGCCCATCGGGCATCTTCCTTCACCAGTGACGATATGCCCTTGATATCCTAGAGCGGGCAGGGATGACTGACTGCAAGCTGTGCTCTACCCCTGTTAACACTCAGGACAAGCTCTTTGCAGACACGTTGCCAATCCGACTGCCTATCGGAGTCTTGCTGGAGCCCTACAGTACCTCACGTTCACGCGGCCGGACATCACATATGCGATTCAGCAGGTCTACCTTCATATGCATGACCCCCGGGAGTCGCACCTGGCTGCCCTGAAGCACCTCCTTCTCTACGTCCGAGGCACTGTGGACTACGGCCTGGTTCTTCACCGGTCTCCCTCCACTGAGCTCGTGGTTTACACCGATGCAGACTGGGTCGGCTGCCCCGACACTCGGCGATCCACCTCTGGGTATGCTGTTTTTCTCGGCGGCAACCTGGTTCTTCACCGGTCTCCCTCCACTGAGCTTGTGGTTTACACCGATGCAGACTGGGCCGGCTGCCCCAACACTCGGCGATCCACCTCTGGGTATGCTGTTTTTCTCGGCGGCAACCTGGTCTCCTGGTCGTCCAAGCGTCAGCCAGACATCTCCCGCTCCAGTGCCGAGGCCGCGTACCGCACCGTGGCGAATGACGTGGCTGAGGCGTCCTGGCTTCGACAACTCTTGGCGGGGCTTCACAGCCCGCTTGTCAAGAACACCCTCGTGTACTGTGACAATGTCAGCGCCGTCTACCTCTCCACCAACCCCGTTTAGCACCAGAGGACGAAGCATGTGGAGATCGACCTGCACTTTGTCCGCGACCGAGTTGCCGTCGGCCACGTTCGGGTACTCCATGTCCCGACCACCTCCCAGTTCGCGGACATCTTCACCAAGGGGCTCCCCTCCTCAACATTCTCGGAGTTTCACTCCAGTCTCATCGTTGCCAGTGGCTAGTTTTGCCTGCGGGGGGGTGTCATTTCATTGTATGTACTATGTTTCCAGTCTTGAACTTCGTTGTGCCGATAGTTCAGACTTGGGGGGGGGGGTGTTAGAGTATATGTTAGTGTATATTGTGGCCCATATGGCTGGCCCATATAGAGGCCCATGTACCCACCCTTCTAGGGTTGGATGAATAGATCAGTGAATTCTAACTCCAACATTTTGCCCCACGGTTCTTGTTTAAAAAAAACTGTAACAATAGTACGGCAATTTCAATACCACCAAAATATGCAGGCTAGCCAAAAGGATATTTAATTTCGCACTGCAACAATTCCCAAAGGATGAAGTACCAATGCTACAGGAAACCTTGTGACAGAATGTTAAGCAAGCAAACAGGCATTGCTCTGTTGCATAATCCTAGCTATGGTGCTCAGGATTTTGGAGGCCATCCGAGGCCTCACGCATGCGGGCGAGCCGCGTAGCCCCCGCGCCACGCTGGCGGCAATCCATTGGCTCGCGTCGGTCTTACGCGCAGTAAGAGGGTGGCCCACGCCACAGGCCTCGCCTCGCCCTGCTCCGTCGAAGAAATCCCCTTTGCCTAATTCGTCTTCTCGCTTTGCCCTTCTGCGTCGCCGGCGGCTCCGACCCCTCCCGCCTACCGCCCGTCGCCGCATCCTCTTCTTCCTTCCGCCTCCAGTGGCGACCACGCCGCGCCATCTACCCATGCCCAGTGCCCGGCCGCGTCACTTCCAGCCGTCGCGCCTATCGACCGTGGAGGCCGTACCTCCCACCGCCGCCACGCCGACCGCGGCGCCTCCCACCTCCGGCAGGTTGCAGCCTCCCTACGTGCAAGAGTCCAGGTCTGCACCAGGCATCACACCAGCGTCGCTTGCTTCATCTCGCCTTCCTCACCGTCATTGTCCCGCCTCGCCACCCTTCGCATCGCCTCTACCATGCCGGAGCTCTGCCTCAGGCCACAGCTTTCCTCCTCCGCCGACTTGACCTGGGCGGCGTCAGCATGCGGAGGCCGTGTCGGAGTCACCTATAATGTAAGCCCCTGCCTCATCATCTCCCCACGATCTACCTCACATCCCGTTCTCCCGCACATGCTTCTACAAGGGCATACGAGTGGTGCGGCCGTGCCCCTGCTCCCCCCTGTTCACCCTCGGACCTCCTACATCATCAATTTTGATTGAGGTAATTTGCAGCCGGAGTGTTAGATTCAGTTTTCCTTTTCCTTCCGGCGTCGTCACCATTCACCAACCGTGACCCAAAGATGAGCAGTGCAGACCGTCACTACAGGCATAGTGCACTCTCCCACTGTAATTAGCATTCGTTTTGTCTTTGATTAGTTCAATAGCTCACTGCTCATCCAATTATGTAATCTAGGGATAATAAAACAAAATGCATCTTTGACATTCTAGGAGTTGCCATGGTTCTGCTGTCTGAGAGCGGTGCAATCTCGTTTGCATCCACTGCCTTAGATTTAACCCATATAGGACAACCTTCTTAACCTAATCATTGCCATATTCTAAGCTTCTTAACCAAATCAGTTTCTAAGACCGGTAAAAAAAAATTAGCTCATGGCATGGAACCTGGGATATGCAAGTACTTGCTTGAATTTGCATATGATTAAGCTAGAACAACTACTTTGTTAGAATAGAAGCTAACTAATCAAGATGGCTTTTGATTCACATTTGACAGTATGGTTGTTAGAATATGATTGTTGTGCCAGCTACTAACACCTGTTCCAGTTTCCGGAAAAAAAATACTATGAACTGTTTCAGATAATTACAACATCTTATTGCCCAATTTGATTCAGATAAAGATAAGATGGTTTCTAACAGCTACAGAGGGAGAAATGTTACTCTGCAATTTTAGGGCAAAGTTCCATTATTCTACATTACTTTCTCCAACATGACATAAATGTATACTGGAAAATTCTTAATATGACATATCTCCAAATCTTTATTATGATGAGTCTATATCATCTGGAAACACATCTTGGTTTGTAGCTACGAAATCTTACTACAAAAGCATATGCACACATTGTCTGCTTCTGTTATGAATTACTGCAGTTTCAATTCTAATTTCATTTCAATTAAATCGATATATAATTTGGATATGAAGTGGCTAGCGTCACAGAGCCCTATCAGCTGGGTTGTTATATCATGCTAATACATTTACCTGTTTTATCACCTAACAATCTTCTCCTAACTTCCAATTAATCATTATAATTGCAGAAATTAGGCCATGAGCATATGAATCACTATATTCTCTATTTAGAAAAGAAACATGATGCTAATAGACAAAAGGTTCAATCTTTTCCCTAGAATTTTTCCTTTTCACACCTAATATATGTAGCTCTCTGTTTCTGCAGATCTTGTGCTTGCCTGCTTGGTATTTGTAAGTTGACAACCGTGATTGACTAATTGTTATGATGTGTTGACCTTGACCCCATCTGAGATTGCTGGGACACAAGTAACAATCCATCTTTTGGTTGGATCATAACAACAGTTGATGTATGCAACTATATCGGTTGTTTCCCTATGCTCTCTGCAAATTTCTTTCTAAGTCATTCCTTCACCTCTAGAAGGTCATCCCTGCCGCTGAGTTTTAGTTTTTTATTCCCCTTATATTCATCCTATGTACCCTCATTACCATGCCAATCTAGCTGACATGTTTATGTTTAGGCCTATCTAGATATCATTTTTGATTCAGGGGTTGTTTCTCAGCTCTCTGCGAATTCTATTATGTGCCAGTCAACCACCTATTGAGGTCATCCTTGCAGCTACTTACCTTTCACTTTTTGTGTTTGCAGCAACTACAACAGGGGTGCTAAAGCTCCTCAATTATAATCTTTATGATTTACATCACACGAAACTGCCACAGATTCTAAGTTGCCAATGTGTTATGCAGACACAGGAACTTATCTTCTATGTATCATTTTTAAGTATATTGAGATGGGCTGTCTAACCAACATGATTCTCCCCGATAATTTTTCGCCTTTATATGGCACATGTCTCACTCACCATCTTATTTCCAATTCCAAGATACACTGGATTCCCCGTATTACCTGCTGAATCACACTAACAAGTATTACATATTCCATTTTAAGCTTAAGAGGACTCTCAGTAGTAACATTAGTGCGATAAGATAATGCAAATAGCTACCTTTGCTGTTATACCTCTCTCCTTAGTAAAGACAACCTTCTCACTTTTTTTTAACAATGTTTATTGAACATGTTATTTTAAATATATCATGTACTTGGGTCATTATTTGCGAACTTGATTTTCCATCTCTGCAGTAAGCTCATCCTCCTGAGTCAAGTCACAACATATTTGAAGGTTAGTGAAGCCTATCCCCATTTTTCGTAGTCTGTGATGATCACAAAGTCAGAAATGCGACTAAAGCTTTCACCATTAACTTTTTTTATATATATATTTGTTGTTACAACTTCCTCAGCTGTAAGCACTCGCATTGGTCAAGGCAGCAGACGACAGCGTATGACGTGGGACATACTACCTGCCAGTGCACAGAAGATGCTTTGTTTGCCATCACTTGCTCAACTTAGTTCTGTTGGTCGTTAGGTACTTTTTTGGTCTAAAATCTACGTTCTGTAGCTGTATAAGTAAAACCCATGTACTCTGCAAATTGTAAATGAAGCATATTCTCAAAAATATTTTAGTTGGCTAAACTTTGCTTATCCTGCTCTGTTTTCGTGTCAAACAGCTTATTTTGGACCCGAACCTCAAAATCAGACCCTTTGGTCGGCTCACTATTCTTAGTTGTTTGATTATAATGTTCTTTGTTGTTTGATAATAACAATGTTGCCAAGTCTTCATTCTCTGGATTTATTGTGCTTCATTGCTTACGAAAAAGTATACGTAGGTCAATGGTTATTTGGTCTGCCTAATGAGATGCGTGGGCAAGTGTTTAGTGACATGTATATGAGATTGTAAACAAACACTTCTATTTCAACATGTATCCCATATGGCCATAATGCATGTAGATTCTCTTAAGGAATTTTGTGTTTCCAGTACTTGCATGTTGACAGGGTTATATGAACTTTTAGAATACATCACCAATGTTTAATTATGTTGTATAATAAAGTAGGAAAAGTATCTCTATGCCTATTGTTGTAGGTATGGTTTATCAAATTATGTTAGTGCCATAGTAGATGGCAGGGCGTCCACGAACAATGGGAGTGCTAACATTACAGGCGCAGCAAAGCGCGCCGTTCTCCCTAGTAACTAAAGTAAGCAATGAAAATTATCAACTGTTTCAATGTGCTACTTTTTTGGTTGTTTTGAAAAGCTTTCCGTGCACTATTGTTTTTAACTATTCCTATCTGATACACACACAATCGAAGAACAAATAATCACCCAGCTTGCTAAGTAACCAATAAGACTACGATTTCTAGATAGGCCTCTGATTGTTTGAAAAGCACTCTCAACGTGAAAGAAAAAAATCGAAAATCAAACCTAAATTCCCCAAATGCGCACATAACTTAAGGAAATTGGATACACAAAAGAAAAAGGAAGCAGGGAGCGCCCAAACCTGCGCGTAGCGTTGGGGATCGAACCCAAAATGCCTCCCCGCCTCTTTCCCCGTAGCGGCCGGAGCAATCTGCGTCGCCGATGCCTGCTGTGACGCCTCGCCAGATGTGAAGTAATATCCCGAGAGACCCGAATCGCTAGTGCCACCCGAGGGGGCACCGTAGTACTGGTAGGCCGAGTAGGGGTCAAACTGCATGGCGACGGACGGCGTGGCAGCAGGAACGGGGTAGTAGTAAGATGAGGACCCGGTGGCTGCGGCGGAGGGGTTCATGGCTGGGGCCGGT
Source organism: Digitaria exilis (assembly GCA_015342445.1). Classification (NCBI taxonomy): domain Eukaryota; kingdom Viridiplantae; phylum Streptophyta; class Magnoliopsida; order Poales; family Poaceae; genus Digitaria; species Digitaria exilis. Next base: position 211,459 of record JACEFO010002639.1, read on the forward strand.
GCGGATTGGTGGTAGGCACCGTAGGGGTACGGGTAGGCGGCGTAGGGGTGGGGGCAGTGAGCGTGGTGGAGATCGGCCGCCGGCGCTGGCGCCGGCGGCTGAGCAGCTCCGGCATTGTCCATCCTGGTGGGGGGTGCCGGCGCTGGCGCCGGCGGCGGAGCAGCTCCGGCGTAGTCCATCCTGTCTGGTTGGGGGTGCGGGTGCCGCCTGAGATTGCGGCTCCGGGTGGGTGCCACCCTCATTACGATTACGGTAATAAAGATACGGAAAACAATTCCGACCCAAAGTTAACTCTTTAGTTCGCTTTTCAGGTGTTAGTGGTGGGCATAGGACGATTACGGGGAGGGAGAGATTGATTTTATCGTACTTTCACGTTTAAAACAACACTCAAATTTGCAAGGAACCCGAATGCTTCTGTATTTATACCCAGGATGTCGAACATATATAGATAACAAATATGGATCACAGAGAATATAATGCTCGAAATAAAATAGTTTACATCAGAGTTTAACACAAGACATAGTCTTAAACCAATAACACAGCGGAAGTCTTAATAATAATAAACGTTTCATAACTAGTAGAGCCTCAAGTCCACAGGGACACCGACTGGTTGAACATAGTTAGAAGTACGGCAGATCCTGCGGTAGAGAAGGTGCGTCCACCACTCACTGTGGTACTCAACTCCAACATAACCGAAGCGGTAGCGGGTACGAAGCACTCGGAGAAGCCTGTTGTGGTAGAAATGGTCGCCTCCATCCCGGACAAATTTGTAGATGATCCATCGGGGGCATGCGTGGAGCTATCTGGCGCGACGACAGGACAGGCGTAGGGCTCCGGGGCACTTCATCATCGGACGCATCTCTAGTGTCGACGTCCATCTCTTCGTCATCCTCGGTGTCCTCAGTTGTGGCCACCATATGCTGCTCTGCGGGCTCTTCTTGCTCTCCTACTGCGGACTCCGAAGTCTCAGGCTCTCGCTCCTCGGGATCCTTCTCTTCGGACTCCTGCTGTAGCTCTTCTGCAGCCTGCTGCCTCTGAAGCTCCTCTTACTTGCGCTTCTCCACCCAGTCCCTGTAGGTGTCCGGGTTCTACCTCTTCAGCGGATACTCTACGACGCGGTACGGGAGCTCCTCGCATGTGGGCCTGTGGGGGGTCTGCCTCGTGTGAGCCATCTAAAACAAGATGAAAGAGTAAACAAAAGTTAGAAACTTTTTCGCAATGGACAGAGGTAGGATAGAACGTCATTTTTCAATAGAAACTCAACTCCAAGGTAGAAGATGATAAAAGAGCAAGGATTAAGCAAAATCTAATCGACCGTTCTATCTAGGCTGTGATCCTACAATCAGTACGGCTCTGATACCAACTTTGTAACACCTAGATTTCCAAGAAACCCTAATGCTTCCATATGTGTGCCTAGGATGTCCATAGAACACATATAGATTACAAATATGGATGACAGAGAATACAATGCTCGAAATAAAATAGTTTACATCAGAGTTTAACACAAGACATAGTCTTAAACTAATAACACAACGGAAGTCTTAATAATAATAAACGTTTCATAACTAGTAGAGCCTCAAGTCCACAGGGACACCGACTGGTTGAACACAGCTAGAAGTACGGCAGATCCTCTGGAAACTCAGCAAGCGACTGATCATTCACCATTCCATCTGTTACCCATCCGTGATTTTGTTGAATAGTTGCAAATATAAGTAAACCATCTTACTTAACAAGTATAACACGGGTTATGCAAGAACAAAAGGCTTGACACGGTTAAACTGCATTAGAACTTTTAGTTGTTTCATTTTATTATCATCCAAATTACTACAAATGAGTAAAACCCAATTATAACCCATTAATAAGATATAAGTAATCATAGAATATACTAACATCAACCTCTAACATCATCTTCTAATAAAAAAGGATCCAAGTCGCTCGTATTCGTGAGCACGGCTATCATGATAGATCAACACTCTGCAGAGGTTTCGCCCTTTACCCGGCGGGCACATAAATCCAAAAGAACTTATGCTACGAGTACTTTCACAAAAGACCCTAACAAACACAGTAGCCGTTTTGGTTCAACACAGGTAGCATAACCCAAGGCATCGAGATTAACATACGCTCAGGGCGCAATGTGAGAGGGTTAATGGCGTCCAGAGCGAGAGCGCAATCATCGCAACGTGTGAAGCTGTCGTATATCGGGCGCTTACAACACAGGACTTTGCCTAACGAGACATAACCAACGGATAAATCCATCCTCGATGGATCAAACTATACTCTCACCCATGCTCCCCACATACGCCTTTCGGTAACCACTAGCGAGCTAGACACGTACAAGCTAATTATCCAAGACCAGAGCCATTATAGTTCCAACGGCGGCGAACAAGTTCCTGGGTTGACGCTTTAAGAACCGGACCTTACGGAGAAACATTAGAACAAAGCACGAAGCACATGCTCTAATTCCCTAGACCAAACCTTAAGCAGACACTAGAACAAAGCACGGAGCACATGCTCTAGTTCCCCGAACCATGTTGCTAACAAGCATCTTTTAACCATCATTAAAGTAAACCATTAATTCAATGTTAACAATTAAATAAATGTTGTTCGCAACGCGTAGCAAAACTAACCATAATGCATATAACTCGGGTAAACAAGGAGTAAGGTAAAGACTAGAAACAACCTTAATGTATAGCAAAATTAGACACATGCATATGAACGTATGATTAAATGTGTATAGGTAACAAGGATTGTCCGTGTTATCCTTGCCTTCCTCAGTATACTACTGCTGCACCTGCTCCTCGGGAACTGAATCGTTGGCGAACTCGAACGGCTCGTCAACTACTCACATTAATCACCACACAAGCATCCACACATGACAGTACATGCAAAAAAGGTTACTCTATTAGAATAGTACACCAGACATGAGCACATGATGAAAAGAAGGTTTTAGAATTATTGTACGCTTTACTACGAACATGTGAGCACGAAAATCACTCAAATCAGAGTTAAAACGAAAAAACTACGCTTAAAACGGGCTCTAGGGGCTTGGTGGTGAGAGTTTTAGGCTTCTAGGGCTGTTTTTGAAAGAAACCGGGGACTTCAAACCAAATTTTGTAAAAAACAGATGGACTTTTGAGTAAAAATACCGGACAGGACGGTGGGTACTATTTTCCAAAAGGTTAGGGGCTAAAATTAAAGAAAAATGACTAAACTGTAATTATTTTTGAACTGGCTCGGACTACGGGTTGATTTCCAAAAAGAGCAGCGACTTATTTGCAAAAACGCCAAGCTGACCGGTACGCGGCTTGGTTGACTCGATTCAGGTTCGATTTGGGCCGTTGGATCAGATCTGGACGGCTCAGCTTGGTTGGGCTCAGGGTAGTCACCGAAAATGGCGGCGCGCGGCGGCGCTTCGCCGGAACTTCGCCGGAGTTGACTCGGGAAGAGGCCACAGAGCACCATTTCGAGGGATTCAAGGCTTAGGAGAGAGAGGGGATGATGAGGATCTCAATTTGGGGGTTGTGATAGCGGCGGAGTGCCCGATCTTTCGGTGAGTAGACGTAATTTCGACTTGGGCGGAAGTAGATCCTCACGATCCGACTACGACGAGTGAACTCGAGGCGCCAATGCAATCGCTGAACCAACTCCCTGTGGTTACCGAACTTGCAGGTGCAAGGTCGGCCTGATCACGAAGATCAATCCCTGTTTGCAATCGAAGAACAAACAAGAACAAGAGGCGAGCAATCTTAATATCACTCGAAGGTGGAGTCTCGAATTACAGAGGTCAGCGCGTATTTGCGCGTGATCCGTTTAGCAGAGGCTAATTGTAAAACAAAACTCAAGTTGCAAATGAAAACAGTAGTCTAACTAAATAGAGGGGACGCAGCCCCTGGCGGCTAAAGAAGGGGCACCCTAGGGTTGGGAAACCCTAGGCACCACTAGCAGGGCCGCCGCAAACACGGGCCTCCAAGTGGGCTGGTCGTCTATTCTCCTGGGCCTTTATTCTTCAGTACCATGATGTAGTTCAACTCTCTTGCGCGAGCCCGCGTAATCGCCGCAAACTCTCTGGACCAAGCGCCTCCCTCTCCACTTGGGCCGATTACGCGGGCTCGCGCAATAGAGTTGAACTACATCATGGTACTGAAGAATGAAGGCCCAGGAGAATAGACGACCAGCACACTTGGAGGCCCGTGGTTGCGGCGGCCCTGCTAGTGGCGCCTAGGGTTTCCTAACCCTAGGGCGCCCCCTTCTGTAGCCGCCAGGGGCTGCGTCCCCTCTATTTAGTTAGACTACTGTTTTCATTTGCAACTTGAGTTTTGTTTTACAATTAGCCTCTGCTAAACGGATCACGCGCAAATACGCGCTGACCTCTGTAATTCAGGACTCCACCTTCGAGTGATATTAAGATTGCTTGCCTCTTGTTCTTGTTTGTTCTTCGATTGCAAACAGGGATTGATCTTCGTGATCAGGCCGATCTTGCACCCGCAAGTTCGGTAACCACAGGGAGTTGGTTCAGCGATTGCATTGGCGCCTTGAGTTCACTCGTCGTAGTCGGATCGTGAGGGTCTACTTCCGCCCAAGTCGAAATTACCTCCACTCACTGAAAGATCGGGCACTCCGCCTCTATCAAGTGGTTAAAACTAGTGGAACACCAAACTCCGCAGGTAGGTCAAGAACATAAGCATTATCATTAATCTTGGTTAGCACTTTAAAAGGACCAGCGACGCGAGGCATCAATTTAGAACGACATAAAGTAGGAAATCGATCCTTGCGCAAGTGCAACCAAACCAAATCACCAGGTGCAAAAGTAACATGTTTACGACCTTTACTAACCGCAACCTAATAGCGAGCGTTCGCAGCAGCAATATTTTGATGAGTTTGATCATGCAACATTATCATGTGCTCAACATGTGCAACAGCATCTAAGTGGGGAGTATCGGCGGAAAATAAATCAATAGGCGCACGCGGAACATAAGCATAAACCACTTCAAAAGGGCACATCTTAGTCGAAGAATGCGTAGCACGGTTATAAGCAAACTCAACATGAGGCAAACAATCTTCCCAACATTTTAAGTTCTTGTCTAAAACAGCCCTAAGCATGGTAGACAAAGTTTTATTTACCACCTCAGTCTGCCCATCAGTCTGAGGATGACATGTTGTACTAAACAGCAATTTAGTGCCCAATTTATTCCACAGTGATTTCCAAAAATGACTGAGAAACTTAGCATCACGATCAGAGACAATTGTATTTGGAATGCCATGCAAACGAACAATTTCTCAAAAGAACAATTCAGCAACCATGCTAGCATCATCAGTTTTATGACAAGGTATAAAGTGAGCCATTTTAGAGAAGCGATCAACAACCACAAAAATGCTATCCCTCCCCTTCTTAATTCTAGGTAGTCCTAAAACAAAGTCCATTGAAATATCAAGCCACGGGGACGAAGGGACAGGTAAAGGCATATACAAACCGTGGTTATTCAGACGGGACTTAGCTTTCTAGCACGTATTACAACGTGCAACATGGCGCTCGACATCGCGGCGCATCCGGGGTCAGAAGAAGTGCGCGGACAGTATCTCGTGCGTCTTGAAGACGCCAAAGTGGCCCATGAGGCCGCCGCCATGTGCTTCCTGCAGCAACAAAAGACGAATAGAGGTCGCTGGAACACACAGCTTGTTAGCTCGAAACAGGAACCCATCCTGCATATGAAATTGACCCCATGGTTTCCCAGGTAAGCAATGAGCAAAAGCATCTCAAAAATCAGCATCATAAACATATTGGTCTTTCATAGTGTGCAAGCCAAAAAATTTGAAGTCTAGTTGTGAAAGCATAGTATACCGGCGAGACAGAGCATCAACAATGACATTTTCCTTCCCACTCTTGTGTTTAATAATGTACGGAAAAGACTCAATGAATTCAACCAATTTAGCATGATGACGATTCAGATTTGTTTGGGTTCGAATATGTTTTAAAGCTTCATGATCAGAGTGGATAATAAACTCACGATGCCACAGGTAATGCTGCCATGTTTGTAACGTGCGCACGAGAGCATATAGTTCTTTATCATAAGTAGAATAGCGCAAGCTAGGATCACTTAATTTTTCACTAAAGTAAGCAACCGGTTTACCCTCTTGTAACAAAACAGCACCTAATCCAATCCCACTTGTATCGCATTCAAGCTCAAAGATTTTAGTAAAATCATGCAATTGTAAGACAGGAGCATGTGTGAGCTTATCTTTGAGTGTGCAAAATGTGACCTCCTGTGCATCACTCCAAATGAAGGGCGTGTCTTTCTTTGTAAGCTCGTGCAGAGGTGCTGCAATGGGGCTGAAATCACGCACAAATCTGCTGTAAAAACCTGCAAGACCAAGAAAACTCCGAATCTGCGTGACCGTCGTCGGTGTAGGCTATTCCCGGATGGCATCGATCTTGCTGCTGTCCACCTTAATGCCATGTGGAGTAACAACATAGGCAAGAAACGAGACACGTTGTGTGCAAAACATGCATTTTTCAATGTTGCCCTACAAGTTAGTCACATGTAACGTGTCAAAAACAGCACGCAAATGTCTCAAATGTTCATCCATAGACTTGCTGTAAATCAAGATATCATCGAAATAGACAACAACAAACAAGCCTATAAAGGGTCTGAGAACTTCATTCATCAAGCGTATAAATGTGCTGGGTGCATTAGTCAATCCAAACGGCATAACTAACCATTCATACAAGCCAAATTTCGTTTTAAAAGTCGTTTTCCATTCATCACCTAATTTCATACGAATCTAGTGGTAGCCACTACGCAAATTAATCTTAGTGAAATAACGGCACCACTAAGCTCATCTAGCATATCATCGAGGCGAGGAATAGGATATCGATATCGGATAGTAATGTTATTAATAGCACGACAATCGACACACATGCGCCAGGAACCGTCTTTCTTAAGAACAAGTAATACCGGAACGGAACAGGGGCTGAGAGACTCACAAATGTAGCCCTTGTCGAGCAGCGCTTGTACCTGGGGCTGAATTTCCTTCGTTTCCTCCGGGTTGGTGCGGTACGGTGCATGGTTCGGAAGCGGTGCACCCGGAACGAGATCAATCTGGTGCTCAATGCCTCGAAGCGGGGGAAGGCCTGGTGGCAAGTCCTTCGGAAAAACATCCGCGTACTCCTGCAAAAGGTGAGTAACCCCAAGGGGAATATCCGAAGGCGGTGCATCATCAAGTGAAACAAGCAAGCCAGTGCACATGAGAGCATAGCAGCAGGGTGACTGTGACACAAGTAGCTCATCAAAATCAGATCTGGTGGCCAGCAAAACAGGAGCATGCAACTTAATTTCAGAAGTAGCAGAAGGTGCCGGAGTGGGTGCATGCTGAGGTTTTAATTTAGCAGCGCGAGCAATATCATCTTTAACAATTTGTTCAGGCGTCATAGGATGAATGATGATTTTCTAGCCTTTACTCATGAGAGAATAATGATTTGAACAACCATGATGCAAGCTATCAGTATCATATTGCCAAGGTCTACCAAGTAACAACGAACATGCTTCCATAGGTATAACATCGCAATCCACAAAATCAGAGTAAGTGCCTATGCAAAAAAGGAACGCGTACCGACTGTGTGACCCTGATCTTGCCACCATCATTAAGCCACTGAATGTGATATGGGTTCGGATGCTTACGAGTGGGCAGGGACAACTTCTCGACCATCACGGTGCTTGCCAAGTTGGTGCAGCTGCCACTGTCGATGATGATGCGAATGGAACGATCTTGAATAACGCCCTTCGTGTGGAATAATGTGTGACGCTGGGTCTTCTCGGGCGTGGCAACCTGCGTACTCAAAACACGCTGGGCCACAAGACTTTCATAGCGATCAGCATCGCCTGGGTTGACGTGAACCTCCTCCCTAGCTGCATGGTCAGTGGAAAGCAGGGTATGTGTAGGTTCATCTCAATCACTAGCGGAGGAGTACTCACCATTATCACGAATGATCAGGGTGCGCTTGCTAGGGCAGTCCCGAAAGACATGTCCAAAACCTTTGCAGCGGTGGCACTGGATGTCGCGCGTACAGCCAGTCGAAGTAGTAGAGCTAGTGGTTGTAGGTGCTGTGGACGTCGTCGCGCGGTCGCGGGCAGGTGCAGGTGCCGGTGTCGGTGCCCATGCAGGCGCAGGGGCAGCAGGGGTGGTGCCAGAGGAAGAGCGACGTCCTGCAAAAGGGTTAGAATAGGTCTTCGAGCGGAGTCCCTGCACTTGCCGTTCAGCTTTACAAGCAAATTCAAACAGGGTGGTGATATTATCATAGTTCGTAAAATCGAGGATATCCTGAATATCGCGGTTCAAACCACCACGAATGTGTGCCATGGCTGCGTCGTCCGACTCAACGAGGCCGCGGCGAATCATACCTTTTTGCAGCTCCTGGTAATAAGTCTCCACAGACTGTTGGCCTTCTTGGAAGCACTGCATTTTGTTAAGCAAATCGCGAGCATAATATGATGGCACAAATCTACGTCGCATAGCAGTTTTTAATTGTGTCCAGTTGGTTGGAAGGTTAGCAGGATTTTTTTGCTTAAACTCACGCCACCAGAGCAGGGCAAACTCTTTGGAATTCACTAATAGCAGCCTTAACTTGCGAAGTAGTAGGAATATCGTGGCATGCACATTTCTGATCAACCTCTAGTTCCCAATCAAGATATGCAGCAGGATCATATTTGCCAGTAAAAGGTGGAATCTTGAATTTAATTTTAGCAAAGGAATCATGCTGACGTGGAATACGACGGCACGAGGAGGACGATTACTGTCCTGTTCAGAGTCACCGCCGAAGTCCCTCTGGAGGTCCGTGATCGACGCGGTGAGGCCATCGAGGCGAGCCATGATGGCGTTGAGGGTGTTCCGAGTAGCAGCTTGAGCGAGGTCGATCTGATCGAACCGCCCGTTGGACGAAGTGACCGTCGAATCCAGACGTTCGTGCATCGTCTGGATGTCCGTGGTGAGGCCATCAACTTGGGCCTGCATGGTTAGCAATCTGGCATCCTTTGCCTCGTCGTCTCTTGCCATGGTTAGAGAAAACGCAGCAGCAAACAAAAGACAACAAGGTGTATCACAGGCTGACAAGGCGCTCAACTATCGTGCTGTTATCAAGTTCTTATTCGTTCTTACCAAGCACACAGAGGGGACCTGTAACCAACAAGTAGTACCGGTGAGAGATTGGAGGAGCGATTGCCTGGGGACCCTGAAATCCGCTCGTCGGAGAAATATGTGGAGTTCTGGGTAGACTGCACTCAGTCCAAGGGTTAGCACAATCAAAACAATAATGCAAAGTTGAATTATAGTGCTAACACGGTACGACTTGTTGCTGAAAAAAATATCGTGCACGGGAGGTAAGCGTGGCAGCAAGGATCACAACACGAAACAAGGCACAATGGTGAAACTCACAGAACGAGCACAGTGGCAGTGTCGTAAATAGTACAACAGATTTCCCCGAAAACGCACTAGTAGGAATCACAGTTCATTTGGATTTTTTTTATTTGTTTGATATTTTTCTCACAACTAGGAGCACCAAAATAGGAACCACAGCAAGTTTCAACTGAAACAGAGATCGGATGTGGTCTACAGAAAACCAAACGTGTTTGCCAAAAAAGGTCCAAACACAGTAATGAATTTTTTTTAATTATGCTCCTGTTGGCACTCCTTAGCCTAACGAATCCGCAAGCGCACGGAGACCGCTGTAGCCTTTCACCAGGGGAGTAAAAACCTGAATGTCAAATCCAAGGAACGGTAGACGCGACTAGCCTAAAGTTCTCTAACCGGACCCCCTGAGGAGAACAGGCAAAGGAGTAGAGAGCTTAACCTTAGTTAGCTACTCGTTACCCCAGATAACTTATCTTTAAGCTAACCAGATCTGCTTCGACGACTAAGGTGGAAAGAACTCAATACGGGATGAGAGAGGGGTTCCCCCAGGCCTAGCAACTACTGTTATGAATACACCCGAACGTGGTGGACTACAAAGGACGGATAGGGCTGTCACCACCTGCCGCCTACCACAATCAGTTCCGTGGGGTGCAACACAACCCAAGGTAGTTATCAAGCACAAGCACCACGCTTAAGCAATCAACTACTGACCTCCACCCAATGCGAAGGGCTTATGAGGAAAAGACATGGGATCTCGCAGATCAAGGTAGGATAAAGATAAACTGCTGAAGGTAAAGAGTAGAACTAGCGAGAAACTAAGGCAAGAGACCGAGGACTTACTAAGATGAACTCTAAATCTTTATTCCTCGGGGGCGGAACAATGTTGGGGGAAGGCCGAGATGACTCCTGAACTCCCTCTACAAGCTTGGCTGTCACCCAAGCACTCACCCACTACTCTCTCTACTCTACTCTAAGATAGTGGACTACATCTTAAGTCTTCTCTTCTCTCCAAAGGATGGTTGAGTGAGGGGGTGAGGGGCTCATTTTATAGCCACTCAAGGTCGGTTCAAGGGTGGTTGCATGCATAACCGTCACTCCAACTGCCAGAGTAACCGCCACGCAAAAGATGGGGCGAAACCGCCTCGGTGGCAGGCTAGCCGGCCTCCCTGGCCGATCGTCTTGGGATTTCATCCATTCTCCACTGCCTTTTTTGTGGACGACCCTGATGCTCTGGTGATGACGATTATGACTAGTTCCAAGGCGATTGTGGCAGTTAGGACCGAAAGGCCTACCGAAAGGCCTAGGACAAGTTATGTGAGGCGTTTCGGTCTTAAACTTGTCCATCCTTACCAAACCTTGCATGGAGGCCCATTGGTAAATCCCTAGAGCCATTGTGCAAAGTTTGGGTCCATTTGGTGGAGCTCCCCAGCCGACCGGCCTTGCCCAGGCCGACCGGCCTAGGGTTAGGCCGGCCGGCCGACAGGTTTTGCCGGCGACTTCCGGGACGCGTAACTTTCTCGTCCGGACTCCGAATTGGGTGATCCAAATATTCATTTCGATCATCTCGGAGAGCTCTTCGACATGGTGCTGTAAAGTATGCAATTTGGATAACTTTTGTATGATGTCCAAGTCACCTTTGAACCTTCACTTGTTTGGCTTCGCCAATGTTAATGTTTATGCACCATTTTACCTATATTTCCTTGCAAAACATATTGGTGCAAAAATCTTGTGGAACTCATTAGTGTAAATGATATCAGCATGATTATCACTATATGAGCATGAAATTTGGAGAAATGTTGGCAGTAAACATCATAGATATCGACTGCCAACACGCCCCCACACCTAGACTTTGCTCGTCCCGAGCAAAGGGTTGAGTTAGATACAATGTATCAAGCAAAGCCTAGGGTCACAAAATCAAAAATATGCATAAGAGTTATTTCAATGCTTTCCCTCATACCTTGGATTCCGGGTGGCTAACACCTTCTCTTTCACCTATTGAACCTCATAATGATTCAATGGAGAGCATGATTCCTTCTTTTTCTTGGTACTCGGAGATTTTGTAAGATTTTCAAAGCAAGGAGCCATACTCTCATTCTCTCAAGCCACTCAGTCGCTCAAAGTGTTTTAATCCTCTCATAGGCTTTTTGTGTAGCCTCTCCTACCACTAAAAGGCTATATGTGGAGCTCAGGGTAGGGATGCATATCTTCTCCATCTATGTCGTGAGATCAAATAACTTGTCTCTAAGAGATCATGTCAACCATGAACTTTGGTCAAGTGCAAATGTATGTGGATGATGGATGATGAATGTCCTTGAGTGGTATATTGACTCTAAGCTTCTTCCATCTTTCCCCTTTCTTCACTAGTTTTTTTAGGACTTCCCACTCTTTTTTTTTCTTCTCTCTTTTTTTTTTCAAGGGGATGAAGAGCTGCTTGAGAACCACATTTGACGGACTTATTTAAGAATGGATTTTGATGAGACGTGTACGTGAATGACCAAAGTGCTAGGAAGAACATGCATGTCTCAAAAGGCAAGGTGTTTGATCAAGCTCAAAATGTACAAGATAGTTATGTAGAGGCTCAAAATTGTGTCATGTATATGGCTCTGGATAGGACTTGGTACTATTGAGCATGAATGGGAGTTGCCTCACTTTTCCCTTTTCAAAATAAAATTCTCCAAGACTTTGAATTAGAAAGAATAAGCCTCTCATGTCATTATATCGCAAGGGTCAATAAGCAAAAGATCAAGTGATCCTATCATAAAGTTCCAAAGGCACAAAGGTAATTGCAAAGAAATAAAGCTTATGCACCTTTCATAACATGCAGGAATTTCATCTCTTTCTAGGTGATTCATCCAACTTTTAATTGTTATGAACTTGTGCATGAGTTTGGATGAAAACCAAGAAAGGAAAGGGCAAAAAGGGATTGCAAACCTCTGTGTGTAGTTGATTATTTTTGCGCGGGTGAAGACTGCTCGTCGATGCGTTGCTCGTCCTGTTTTCTGCGCACTTAGTGTAGAGTTAGAGCAAGGGTGTGGTTGGCACATAAGTGTGCACCAACCACCAACAGCATGGTAGGATCAAAGCAACATTTTATTGAAAAGGGAAATTTGGGGGTGCTGTTGGAAAATAAACTTTGGGAAAGCAAAAATGAAAAGGGAAATTGCAGCACCCAAACCTATACTAAGATAATGGCACATTTTAGGTCCGGCCATGACCATGGAATATGGTTAACTCAGATACTCGTAGCAGTCCATACTTCGAGTTCTGGAATGTCGGGCTCGAGGAATATTTTCAACTGAAAACATCCCTGTCATCGTCCTGGAGGAGAAGCGTAAAGGGAAGCCTTCCTACTTAGATATGTCATGATAGACCTTCTTCCTCCATTCTCCAACTCAGCCAATTGATTTCATCATTTTGACTCTGGCTGATTGGGGATCTATGTTTCACCTCTCGATCACCTAATGGGAATGATGTTCAATGTGCATAAAGTTTCTCGGGCGATTGCCCTTCCATCCCTTCTCCATGTTCATGACTGTCTGCTTGACTTGTCTGGGGATGGTATGGAGTGGCAACCCGGTGATTTTTCTCCAACCCGCTGATGCACTTCTAAGGGTGGAGTGTGAGTCTCCATATCCTTACCACAATTTGAAGTGCTTCAACCAATGTGGACATCTAGTCCATGATTACCAAGATGCTCGACAATCTTTCCAACTGAAGTTGGATCAATGAGTATAGCGTCATGGGCTCCGCAAAGACTCTTAGCATGTTGTGCTTTGGTTAGCTAGGTGATCAGTCCATCTAACCTAAGCACAAGGTTTGTACGGAAAAGAAAATCCGTAGTCATCCTATATGAGGAGTTCATTCTCTATGAAAGAAGTGGAAACATGCTATGAGTGCCCTTGACGGTGAGCGCGATACGCGAGACACGCCGCCGAAGGACAAAAAGTCTTGCGGGCCTCATCACATGGTGGTTGTAGCGGTGGAGTAAACCAGTACGTAAGAAATCCCTTAGGTGAAATCTGTCAAGGTGAATGAATTCCTTCTCTCTGAGGGTGTAAATCCAAATCTGTAAAATGGCCCTTGAGAGAGTATCATCTCATATGATTATTCTTATATCCTTGGAGATGATATGCCACTCATTTCCTTGCTCTCTTCCCTTTTTGATTTGCGAATTCTTGAAGGAGCAGGAATCCAACGGACGAGTTGTGGCTTGTCGCCCTTCTTGGTCAGGAGATATCTTGGTGTAGCATGGTCCGTGTGTGTTATCACTTTGACATCGACCAAGTAGGGTCTGAACTTGTCAATGGCAAAAACCATTAGACAGTTCCTTCTCTGTTGTTGAGTTCTGGTCAATGCTTCAGATGATGATATTTCTTGCATTGATCCAGCTCTGTCCCGACTGTGTGGTTGCTAGCGTTGCACATGATCTTGGTCGGAAAAATACAATCAGAAGATTGTACGATGGGGGCCTGATACTCATGTCACGTAAGACCTTCTCCGACAATTCTCCCATTTTTGGGGATACTGAGAATTCATCAACGAATGATGTTCCCTATGAGCTCAGTAGACAGAGAAGGCTGCCATCGTATATCTCTAAAATGTTGCCAGTGCATTGCATAGACCAACAATTATCTGCCGAGGGGCGAGGGACAGGTGGAGGTAGATCAAAATCCCTTTGACTCCCTCCCTCATCGCATCGTTCAGCCAAATGGCTGTTTGTCCAGTTCAAAGCGACACGATGGGTGTTGGGGATGATCCCCGTCCAGTTTGTAGAGAATATCTGAAAACTGACCAATATTTCTCTAAGACTTTTACAGCTGCCAAGCCTCATTCTCTGTCAGTTTTCACTGATGATGACTGGTGTGCTGCGATTGTTGTGAAGAAAGCATCTATCTATCCAGGTGGCAGCGGTCTTCACTCTAGTGGAGGAGGCTGTGGTTCCTTCTCCATGTTGAGCGAGGATCGCCCGGTTCTGCCTCTTGGATGATAGGGATGACAAAAATCTTCAGCTGATATAACTCAACTGAGTGCTTTCTTCACTTGGGTCTCGCTCTAGCCTCCAAGATAGTTTTCACTGATCGTGCAAGGCTAAGTTCACTGATCGTGTAAGGCCGATCAGGATGTTTCCTTTATCAACTCTGAGCTGGAGCACAGATCGATCATGATGGAGTTGATAAGATGCTCTATTGGCTGACAAATCAAGAAGAAGTGTCACCTTCCACGATATCGAAAGATGTGGAAATCCAAGAATACTCTGTTGCGCCTTAGGCACAACTCGGATAATTCCCTTGCTTCCCAGCATCTGGCCGTTGATCCCTTTCAGGTGCTTACGAAAAAAAATCGTAGACAACTTCTTGTGTGTCAGTCCCCCAATAGGTCATTCATTCCTTGCTCACGACCGCAGATAGACCCTCAATTTGCGATGTGACTTTCGGAGTGAATCTTCTCAGGACTTGCACGCATAATGCAGCAAATTCTCGAAAGAGTTCTCTAAGGAATTTTGTTCGATCACTTCCTATGGTTAGATGTGGTGGTCTGATGAAAGGGTGAGGATTTGCTGTTTAGTCTTGGGAGAGTCTAGAGTCTGTTGGTGGAAGAAGAAAGTGACGTGAGCACTTCCGGCTTTAATCCACCAACGAATCTACCCAGATTGCTCCAAGAGACTCATTATTTGAGCCTTAGGGATAAGATAGATGAACAAGCAAATTTCAACCTTCAACTGCACTCCGGTAGTACCAAAGCTTTGCTTCTCCCGTCAGAGAAAAACGAGAAAAACTCTGCGTTGGTTCATCCCGGGAAAATTAGGAGAGCAATTCTCCTCATCTAATCCAAGGATTGTGAACGAACCATGGCAACGAGACTGGGACGGGTCTCAAAGCCATGTGGTGGGGGTGGAAGGATGGAGGTAGTTCCAAAAACTCGCGAAATGGAACTGCCGGAAAACTAGGAGCAGGGTATGCTCCATGTGGTAGGGTGGAAAAGTGTACAACAAGAAAATTCTAAACTAGTGTTGCTACCGTTCTCCGGCAACGGCGCCAGAAAAGCTTGTTGGCACTCCTTAGCCTAACGAATCCGCAAGCGCACGAAGACCGCTGTAGCCTTTCACCAGGGGAGTAAAAACCTGGATGTCAAATCCAAGGAACGGTAGACGCGACTAGCCTAAAGTTCTCTAACCGGACCACCTGAGGAGAACAGGCAAAGGAGTAGAGAGCTTAACCTTAGTTAGCTACTCGTTACCCTAGATAACTTATCCTTAAGCTAACCAGATCTGCTTCGACGACTAAGGCGGGGAGAACTCAGAACGGGATGAGAGAGGGGTTCCCCCAGGCCCAGCAACTACTGTTATGAATACACCCAAACGTGGTGGACTACAAAGGACGGACAGGGCTGTCACCACCTGCCGCCTGCCACAATCAGTTCCGTGGGGTGCAACACAACCCAAGGTAGTTATCAAGCACAAGCACCACGCTTAAGCTATCAACTACTGACCTCCACCCAACGCGAAGGGCTTATGAGGAAAAGACATTGGATCCCGCAGATCAAGGTAGGATAAAGATAAACTGCTGAAGGTAAAGAGTAGAACTAGCGAGAAACTAAGGCAAGAGACCGAGGACTTACTAAGATGAACTCTGAAGCTTTATTCCTCAGGGGCGGAACAATGTTGGGGGAAGGCCGAGATGACTCCCGAACTCCCTCTACAAGCTTGGCTGTTACCCAAGCACTCACCCACTACTCTCTCTACTCTACTCTTAGATAGTGGACTACATCTTGAGTCTTCTCTTCTCTCCAAAGGATGGTTGAGTGAGGGGGTGAGGGGCTCCTTTTATAGCCACTCAAGGTCGGTTCAAGGGTGGTTGCATGCATAACCGTCACTCCAACTGCCAGAGTAACCGCCACGCAAAAGATGGGGCGAAACCGCCTCGGTGACAGGCCGGCCGGCCTCCCTTGGCCGATCGGCCTGGGATTTCGTCCATTCTCCACTGCCTTTCTTGTGGACGACCCTGATGCTCTGGTGATGACGGTTATGACCGGTTCCAAGGCGGTTGTGGCAGTTAGGACCGAAAGGCCTACCGAAAGGCCTAGGACAAGTTATGTGAGGCCTTTCGGTCTTAAACTTGTCCATCCTTACCAAACCTTGCATGGAGGCCCATTGGTGACTCCCTAGAGCCATTGTGCAAATTTTGAGGCCATTTGCTGGAGCTCCCCGGCTGACCGGCCTTGCCCAGGCCGACAAGTTTTGTCGACGACTTCCGGGATGCGTAACTTTCTCGTCCGGACTCCAAATTGGGTGATCCAAATATTCATTTCGATCGTCTCGGAGAGCTCTTCGACATGGTGCTGTCAAGTATGCAATTTGGATAACTTTTGCATCATGTCCAACTCACCTTTGAACCTTCACTTGTATGGCTTCGCCAATGTTGATGTTTATGCACCATTTTACCTGTATTTCCTTGTAAAACATATTGGTGCACAAAACTTGTGGAACTCAGTAGTGTAAATGATATCAGCATGATTATCACTATATGAGCATGAAATTTGGAGAAATGTTGGTAGTAAAAATCATAGATATCGACTGCCAACAGCTCCTGATTTTTTTTGATTTTTCTGAGAAACCACACCGGTGTGGGTAGGCCTGTCTCAGAGTTGGGAATCTACTGTAAAAATCTGAGCCAAAACGGAGTTATGAGCGAAAAGTTATGCCCGTTTTACCGAAGGTACCTCAAGTTAGGGTTTCGGCGGCACAACTCGATGGTGAACGCAGCGGTGGGATCTGGTGGGGTGGGGAGGGTGTGCTCGGTGGGTTGCTCGATGGATCTGGTGGGGGGTTTGCTGTATGGAAGGCTCGGTGGATCTGGTGGGGGTGTCGGTCTGATGTTGCGCAGGGGAAACTAGGGTTTGATGGTGGGGGCGAAACGACGATGGCGGCGAAACGGCGATGGCGGCGTACTGGCGGCGAAACGGCGATGGCGGCGGACGAGATAACTCTAATCAACAACAAAATGAACACGTGAAGCACACAAATTCAACAACACAAATTATCGAATGAAAGTGCGCGGCTCAAAAGGTGCTAGGATAAAGGTCTAAACCTAAATATGTATATGGTTTTGTGGACGATAGGAGAGTGAAATAATGTGGCGGACCACTCCGAAATTATTCCAAGTTAAGTACCTTGGGACCACTAATCACGTAGTCAGGCACTTAATCCGGAATAAGCTGGAGCGCCGTCGGATTAAACCCGATTAAACCACGTACTTTTCTCGATCGAAACAACAGCACGCCCACACGAAGGTGAGTTCCAGAGATTACAACATTCCACAAATTAACTTACACAAATAGGTATCACAAGTTATTACAAACCAAGTTTGAAATGAAATCAGAGTATCAAAGTCTTGCAGCGGACATAAAATAGTTCATTGCAGCGGAAGTAAATAAACTAACGACGATACAAATAACACCATGCTGAAGCCTGCCACGGTGCTACTCCTCCTGATCCTCGGCAGAGGACGGAACCCATTCGATGTGCCAGCCAGGTGGAACCTGGGTAGGCCAAGACAAAGCATCGACATCCAAAGGTGTACCTGTAAATTAATGCCACAAGCAAGGCTGAGTATACTAATACTCAGCAAGGCTTACCCGTCGGGTGAAAACTACATCACCGACATCTAGACCATGAGAGGCTTTTGGCTGGTGGGTTTGTTTGCCAAAAAGCGACTAAAAGTAGGTCCTTGCTTTCGAGTTTTAGCATCATATTCTAGTAAATTTAACCATTCTAGATTAGCATCCTCTCTAAGCATACAAGTGGTGCAATACAATTTAATTCATACAACAAGTTTATCAATCTCAAAGTTCCACTTGTTACTCAATGTAGCAGGGCGGTCAAGCAGTCTCATTAACCGCGAGAAGCGGACAGTTCGAACCGAATTTTGCTACCTGGCCAGGGGAAACCCAACACACACGGATACTCTGCTTGCTATAAAAGGCACAAGCATTTCCCAACCTTTCCCATCGATCCACAATTCGGAACCGGGTCCATTTCCTTAGGATAAAGGTTTACTGCTTCACTCACAGTCTCACGCATATATCCACAAGTGTACGGCAGGGGAAAACAAAGTTTCCAAGGAGAGATGGCTATCGGCCCTAGCTGCTTCAATCTGGTACCGGGCTTACCGGCTCCCATATACCGGCATGCATGTGGTACGTTCAAAAACTTGACACACTCAACCACACATTTCGACCTTAAATCAATTATCATACACGGACGGGAGATCTACATCTATCATCCCGCCCGTCAATCCTTATGATTCCAACATAAGTAAAGACAAGCAATTCCTATGTCTCGCGAGTGACAGGAAATCACTCGACTCTTAACGGACCTAAAGCAATGCCCTATCGATCCTTTCATGCTAGTATTGCAAGTCATAGGTACTAGGAAATGTGCAGCTAAGGTATTCAATCAACTCCTTGAACGTAAATGCACAAACATAGAGAATTCAAAGTGCATAATTTGGTAAAGGTTAGGTCATGCTCCGGGGCTTGCCTTCTTGCTCGGACTGGGGGTTAGCCTCCGGGTTGGTCGATCCTGCACCGGCACCTTCCTCCGGGACTTCTTCCTCGTCTGCGGGAATGAGGTGGTAGTTGCCGTCCGGGATGGCGCCTTCTACATGAGATGCATAACTTAGGGTGGCTGTTCTGGAATTTCAGATTCCATTTATTTTATTCTAACTAACTACAAAAAGGTTTATTCTTTTATATAAATCGATTTCCATCTAGATTACTTCGCATTTCTGTTTCTCCTTTTCTGCTCATCATTTTTATCTATAAACTTTATGACAGCTACTGGAGTATAAGAGTTAAGCTCACTCCAAAATTTAGCTAAATCTGAGCTACACATAATTTATTAAAATTAATTCAATCTGCTGCCTGCAGAAATGAAATAAATTCATATAAAATTGGAAATACATCCAATTCAGGAAATCTTCCTACCAAAGCTAGTCATAAGTACAAGGAGGGCTCTGGCCAAGTGGTGGCTCAAAATAACCCTTGGGTAGTCCTCAATAAATTCCTATCCAAAAACACATATTTATTCATTTGCTAACCTAAACAGAGCAAAAATTAAGTTTTTCATTTTTCGCAGGTGTGCTAACAAGTTTTTAGTCCTCTGGAGCAAAATGGTGATTTTTCACTGCACAGATTATTTTTAAAGATTTCTGCACTGCAAAAAGACAGAAAACACATTTTAATTTATAATTGGAGCTACAGTTCATATTTTTAGGTCCCCTTTGGACCCAAGCTGTCCAAAGTCACTACACACAACATATCCAAAGCTCAACCCTAGCGGAGCTCTGGATTTGAAATGGTGCACTACTTTCGATTTTCATAGTTTGAATTTTAGCTCAAAAATAGTTCATCAAAAGTATAAACATGTCTAATAGAGATTGTAGTTTAGACTCTCACGAATCCAGAGAGTATTTTTGTGCATTTTTCTGATTTTTGTACGATTTGTAATGGATTTTACAAGATTCGGGAAAAACAATCTAGTTTTAAGAATCTATTTTCGCAGGGAACCCTAGAACTTTCAAAACTTCGCGAACGAGTCCCTGAACTTTTGCGCAGAGACCCCTAGACAAACGAAGACGATAAAGAAAGGCCCTCGGCTCTCGCCGGAGTTGCGCCGGCCAAACGGCGGCGAACTAGGCTCGGGGAAGTGGGGGAAAAGCTTCCTGGGCTCACCACGAGTCGTTTGGGGATGGTTTGGAGGCCGGGGATG
This sequence comes from Digitaria exilis, assembly GCA_015342445.1. Taxonomy (NCBI): domain Eukaryota; kingdom Viridiplantae; phylum Streptophyta; class Magnoliopsida; order Poales; family Poaceae; genus Digitaria; species Digitaria exilis. The sequence continues at coordinate 231,629 of JACEFO010002639.1, forward strand.
GTCGGAGTTGCGCCGGCGACGAGGTGGTGGCGGCGCGGCCGCCGCGGCTTCTACGCCGGTGAGCTCGGGGTCGTTCGCCGAGGTTCGAGGGGTCCTAGAGCACCAGTGGAGCTCGAGGAAGCCAATGGCGTGCTCGGTTGACCTCGGGGACGGCTCGGAGTAGGGGCTCGACGTGCGGGTGCTCCGGTGGCCGAAAATCGCGATTTGGGGGAATTCACGAATTCTCGCCGGAGAAGGGACAATAGCTTGGGGAAAATGGGGGAAAATGGAGCTGGAGTAGAGGGCTAGCTTTGTGCGGGACGAACTTGGGAATGGTGGAGTGTGGAGGGTGAATTCTCGGAGAAGCTCGGCTCGGTTCGCGCGGCGCGAGGAAGAAGAAGACCGAGCGAGCGCGGGGAAGTGGAAATGGACAACTGAGCGAGTGAGAGGAGGGGTGTGAGTGCGCGGTGGAGTGATTGAGCACGCAAGGGAGGCACTGTGCGGCCTCGGGAGCGTGCGAGCGCGTGGGTGGCTGTCGCGGTCGCCATTGATGGCGCGGCGAGCTCGAACAGAGCGCACACGCGCGGTTGGGCGTCAAAGATCATCGCGTGATGAAGTGGAGATCCTCAGCAGAGGCTTTGGCGCGACGCGAACGGATTCTACCGCCTGCAGTGCGCTCGGCGCGGCGCGAGCGCGCGTGCGGCCACGGCGGCGCGCGACCGTATGATGGCGCTCCGCGGTGCGAGGCGAGGCGAGGCGACAGCGGCGAAGTGATGGCTCGGGAGTGGCCGGACAAGAGCTAGGCGACAAGCGCCAGCGTCCGCCGCGGCTTGGCCAGCTCAGCGCCGCCTGCGCCGCTCGCCGGCCACGTGGCGGCCGAGCTCCGGCCAGCGCAGCGCGCGCCAGGGGCACTGTAGCATGCCCGTGGAGCTCCGATTTCCAAATTCGAATTTTCTCTAAAAATTCGAACTGAACTTCGAAACGGGTAAAATTAAAAGTTGGGGTCTGAGGTGTGGGACACAACTTTCGAGCTTGGACCAGGCACTTCGACCAGGCGCTACGGCGCTTCGAGCTTGAGCCGCAAGCTCGAGCTTGCCGAGCCTCGAATGGTCGGAAACGCCACTCGAGGGTGAGTGCCCCCCTCGAGCTTGGCTGCGAAGCCTCGAGCGTGACGGAACGTCGCTCGAGGGTAAGTGCCCCCTCGAGCTTGGCTGCGGAGCCTCGAGCGTGACGGAACGTCGCTCGAGGGTAAGTGCCCCCTCGAGCTTGGCTGCGGAGCCTCGAGCGTGACGGAACGTCGCTCGAGGGTAAGTGCCCCCTCGAGCTTGGCTGCGGAGCCTCGAGCGTGACGGACTGCGGGGCCTTGAGGGTCCTATCGTGCGGCCTCGAATCGTGACGGAAACTACTGGCTAGGCTCGATCGTGACGGACATAGCTCGATCGTCACGGACATAGCTCGATCGTCACGGACAATAATGTAACACCCTAAAAATGCCTATTTAAAAAAAATAGTAATTAATGGGTTTTCCTTTTTGAGTGCTCATAAATAGTATAGGGAAATAAAATTTTTGAATAATTAAAAGCAAATATAGGAAATAGAAACATTATTGTTGCATTCATGCTGGTGCATTTATTTTTGATTGTTGAACTCAAATTTGAATTTGAATTCAAATGAGTGTTTGAATAAAAGAAAAACCTTTTCTTTTCTCTCTCTTTTTCTCTCTCTCTTTTCAGCCCAGCGGCCCAGCCTTCTTTCTCTTTCTTTTCCGCGCGGCCCAACCCCTTTCTCCTTTTTCCGCAGCCCACCAGCAGCAGCTCGGCCCACCGCCGCAGCAGCCCGCTCCGCGCCAGCCCGCGCCCTCCGCTCGCTGCCACTGACATGCCGGGCCCACCCGTCAGCCTCTCTCTTCTCTCCGCAGCGCGCGCTTCCTCTCTCTCTCCCAGTCACTGACATGCCGGGCCCGCCTGTAAGCCCCTTCTCCTACCTCGCGCCGCATCGAACCGGGACTCCTCCCCGCGCCGCCGCGAGTCCCCACCGCTCACGCCGCCTTCCCCGGCTTGGCGCGCATGCCAGGGAGTCTCCGCCTAGCCCCTATATATGTCGCGGCCCCTTCTCGCGGATCCCCCACGCCTCAAACCCTAGCGCCGCCGAGCTTCAATCCACCGCCGCCAACCCGACGCTCCGCCGCGCCTCTCCCAACAAGAGCTGTCCCCGGAGCTTCACGAGCACGTAAGGAACATGCCGAGCTCTTTTACCCCCTCTCTCTCGCCTTCCCGTGTCCGCGCGAGCTCACCGGAGCCATCACCGCGCCGCCGTTCGTCGCGAGCCGTCTCCGCCGCGCGATGTTCGCCTCCGATCCCCAAAACCGAACCTCCAACTTCTCCTCTCTCTTTTGAGCCAATCACGGCGAGGTTTGGAGCCTTCTAGCCCCCAGCCGAGCCATCTCCGGCGAGAGCGCCGCCGCGCGCCGCCGCGAGCCGCCGTTTCCGGTGAAGCCGAGAGACCGATCTAATCTGAGCCGTTAGATTCGAAACCGACGGCCAGATCTGAAAACCGATCTAAACCGAGCCGGTTTCCGTGAACCGCGGTTCAAGCCGGTCCACGGTTCGGTCCACGGTGACGTCAGCCCACGTCAGCAACCAGCCGCCGCCGCGCCTGTTTTGCAAAAGAGCCCCTGCAGTTTTTGAAAATCAACCCGCGGTCCAGCGCAGTTCAAAAGTATTTACAACCAAGTCCTTTTTCTTTCGTTTTAGCCCCTGTTCTTTTGAAAAATCATGCCCGCCGTCCTGAAAGTTGTTTTTACGCCGCAGCCCTTGTGTTTTTATACAAAATTACGTTTTAGGTCCCTGGTTTCTTTCAAAAACACCCCTGGAAGCCTAAAATCTTTACCAGCAAGCCCCTAGAGCCCGTTTTAAGCGTAGTTTCTCCGTTTTAACTCCGATTTGAGTGATTTTCGCGCTCACGTGTTCGTAGTGAAGCGTAGAGTAGCTCTAAAACCTTCTTTTCATCTTTTGTTTATGTTTGGTGTACTGTTCTAATTAAGTAATCTTGTTTGCATGTATGTGTGGATGCTTGTTGGTGATTGATGTGAGTAGTTGCCGAGCCGTTCGAGTTCGCCGACGATCCCGTTCCCGAAGAGCAGGTGCAGCAGCAGTTCTCTGAGGAAGGCAAGTATAACACGGACCATCCTTGTTACCTATACACCGATTAATCACATAAATCATATGCATGTGTCTAATACTGTTAACCATTAAGGATGTTCCTAGCCTTTACCTTATTCCTTGTTACCCGGGGTTTTATGCATTATGGTTAGTCTATGCTACGCGCTGCAACCAACATTTATTATTATGTTAATACTGAACTAATGGTTCACTTTAATGATGATTAAAAGATGCTTTTTAGCAACATGGTTCGGGGAACTAGAGCATGTGCTGTGTGCTTTGTTCTAGTGTCTCTATAAGGTTTGATCTAGGGAATTAGAGCATGTGCTTTGTGCTTTGTTCTAATGTCTCTCCATAAGGTCCGTTTCTTAAAGCGACAACCCAGGAACCTGTTCGCCGCCGTTGGAACTATAATGGCTCTGGTCTTGGATAATTAACTTGTACGTCTCTAGCTCGCCAGTGGTTACCGAAAGGCGTATGTGGGGTGCATGGGTGAGAGTATAGTTTGATCCATCGAGGACGGTTTTATCCGTTGGCTATGCCCCGTTAGGCAAAGTCCCGTGATGTAAGCGCCCGATGTACGGCAGCTTCACACGTTGCGATGATTGCGCTCTCGCTCTGGACGCCATTGACCCCCTCACGTTGCGCCCTGAGCGTACGTCAATCTCGATGCCTCGGGTTATGCTGCCTATGTTGAACCAAAACGGCTACTGTGCTTGTTGGGGTGTTTTGTGAAAGTCCTCGTAACATAAGTTCTTTTGGATTTATGTGACCGGCGGGTAAAGGGCGAAACCTCTGCAGAGTGTTGATCTATCATGATAGCCGTGCTCACGGATACGAGCGGCCTGGATCCTTTTTGATTAGAAGATGATTTTAGTGGTTGAAATTGGTTTGCTCTATAATCACTTATACCTTATTAATGGGTTTATACCTGGGCTCTACTCATTTGTAGTAAATTAAATGATAATAAAATAAAACAACTAAAAGTGCTAATGCAGTATAACCGTGTCAAGCCTTTCGTTCCTGCATAACCCGTGTTATACTTGTTAAGTAAGATGGTTGACTTACACTTGCAACTATTCAACAAAATCCCGGATGGGTAACAGATGGAGCAATGAATGATCAGTCGCTTGCTGAGTTTCCGAAGGATCTGCCGTACTTCTAAGCTGTGTTCAACCAGTCGGTGTCCCTGTGGATTTGAGGCTCTACCTAGTATGAAGTGTTTAATAGTATTAAGTCTTCCGCTGTGTTATTTGTTTAAGACTATGTCTTGTGTTAAATTCTAATATAAACTATTTTATTCGAGCATTGTGTTCTCTGTGATTCAATATTTGTAATCTATATGTGTTCTGTGGACATCCTGGGCACACATATGGAAGCATTCGGATTTCTTGGAAATCTGGGTGTTACAAAGTTGGTATCAGAGCCGTGCTGACTGTAGGATCACAGCCTAGATAGAACGGTCGATTAGAACTTGCTTAATCCTTGCTCTAAAAATTATTTTACCTCCTAGAGTTGAGTTGCTGTTGAAAAATGGTGTTATATTCTACCTCTGTTTTTTTTGAAAATTTTCTAAGCTTTAAACTAAGGCCCTCCTCTAGTTTTCACTTCCATAGATGGCTCGACAGAGATAGATAGTCCGCAAGAGCACTGATGGCTACCTTCCACCCGCATCGATGAGTACCCGTTGGTGGCACGCAACCCGGATGCCCACGAGGAGCTTCTTAGGCAGTAGGTCGAAGAAGGGAACCCCGAGGAGCTAGAGACCAAGCCCGTAGAGTTAGAGCAACAACAAGAGAAGAATGAGGAGCTGCAGCACCAGTTGGGAGGACCTGCGCCACGCAGTCCAGAGTTTGGTGCACAGTCACCACCACGCAGAAGGACTAGATACAACACCCTAGCTTACCGCACCACCATCGACCCTAAATGCCAGTAGAGATCAAATAGAACGTTTTCGGGTCCAAAACTAGTCGAATAGTGCCGAGTCTTGTGTGAACCTTGACTTTAAATGCTTGAATGAATTGTCATTATGCTTATGTGTGATTTGGATCTTTGTAATGGTTGTGATGAGCGTGGACGAGAGTCTGCAATCATCTAGTATTGGACTAAGGTATAAGGTGTTTAGTGGATAGATAGATGGGTTCCTAACCTCTCCTTTGCATACCATCCATCATCTTTCCTATCGCCTGAGAACCTTATCTTGTCAATGGATTGCTTCAATTCTTGACACTGGGACAGACATGACAGTGATTATGAATGTTGGGGTTTTGTTTTATGACAGATGGTTGGGACAAGAGGATCGATGGGTGGTGGCAACCAGAACCAGAACCAGAACCCGAATCAGAACCAGAACCAGCCGCCCACCATGGAAGACCTAGTCCGCTTGCAGACACAGACGATGCAACAGTTGACTCAGGCCATAGCTTTGATGCAGCAGAACCTGCAGAATCCACCTGTTCAGCCACCTCCCCAGCCCATCCGGGACAGGAGGGGAGAGTTCTTGAAGGGGCGCCCGCCAAAGTTCTCCCGCGCCAAGGACCCGATGGAAGCTGAAGACTGGATCAAGGCAGTGGAGAGACAGCTCGACATTGCTCAGTGTGATGACAGGGAGAAGGTGCTCTACGCCTCTGGACAATTTGAAGGAGCCGCTCTCGACTGGTGGGTAGCATACCAATATGCGCAACCCGATCGCAACCAGATCACTTGGCAGCAGTTCAGTGAAGCCTTCCGTGCTCACCATGTGCCTGAGGGACTGACGGTCCTAAAGAAGAGGGAGTTCCTAGCCCTGACGCAGGAGGGAATGAGCGTCACTGCCTATCGTGACAAGTTCCTTGAGCTGGCCCGCTATGCACCAGATGAGGTGTCGACAGATGAGAAGAGGCAAACTCGCTTCCGGAATGGACTCCAGGATGTTTTGCAGCTACAGTTGATGTGCATCACCTTCCCAACCTTCGGTGCATTGGTTGATGGTGCCCTGATGGTGGAGCACAAGCGTCGTGAGATTGAGGACAAGAAGAGAAAGTTCATGAACCAGCAATCTGGCAGCAACATCCGCCCCCGCTACAACCCCCAGCAGGTGAATCAGCAGCGCACTCAGGGACAATCAAGCCTTCAGAACCGCAGCCAGAACCAGCAACGTCCCCAGTATGCACCACCCCAGCAGCAACAGCAGCGCTACCAGAACGTGCAGCAGAACACTCAGGCTTCACGCACTACCCAGGCTAACACCACTCCTGTCGGCCCAAGGGTATGCTATCACTGTGGTGAACAGGGACATTATGCTAACTTTTGTCCCCGGAGGGTCCAGAATTCCACCGGTCAGAACAACAACCAGAAGGCAGGGCCACAACAAACTCAGAATGGAAATCAGCAGCAGGCACAGGGAAACCGAGGCCAGCAGAACTACGTCAGGGGCAAGCTCAACCATGTGGGAGCAGAAACTGCAGAAGTAGCCACAGATGTGGTAGTCGGTACGTTCTCGGTCAACTCACAACCTGCTACAGTTTTGTTTGATTCTGGAGCTTCGCATGCTTTTATATCTGCTGATTTCGTGAAAAAGAACTTGATGCTTATGCAACCTATGGGGAACACCATGTTAGTTAACTCACCGGGGGGAGAACTTCGGGCCACATTACGTTGTCCTAATGTAGCAGTTAACATAAGGGGGGTAGACTTTTTAGCACACCCTATAGTTCTAAACTCTATCGGGATGGATCTGATTTTGGGAATGAGCTGGCTAGCAAAGTACGATGCCGTCATCCAGTGTTCCAAGCGTGCTGTTCAGTTAGTGACTCCATCAGGGGAGAAGATTGAGTATCAAGCAACCAAAACCACAGAGCCCGGTCAGGTCAATCATGCTGAAGGCACAGAGTTGAAGGACATTCGAGTGGTGAACGAGTATCCAGATGTGTTCCCAGATGAATTGCCAGGTATGCCTCCGGACCGTGAAGTTGAATTTGTTATTGAACTTATGCCTGGCACAGCACCCATAGCTAAAAGACCATATAGAATGGGGGTAAAAGAATTAAAGAAACTTAAAGAAGAATTAAAGGCCCTACTAGCTAAGGGGTATATTCGTCCTAGTTGTTCGCCTTGGGGAGCTCCAGTGTTGTTTGTTGATAAGAAAGACGGGACACAGAGGATGTGCATAGACTACCGAGCCCTCAATGAGGTCACTATCAAGAATAAGTACCCACTGCCAAGGATCGATGATCTCTTTGACCAATTGAGAGGAGCTTGTGTGTTCTCGAAGATCGATCTCAGATCAGGCTATCATCAGATGAGAATCCGGGTGACAGATATCCCCAAGACAGCTTTCACTACCCGGTATGGTTTGTATGAGTTCACAGTTATGTCCTTTGGATTGACTAATGCACCGGCCTACTTCATGTATTTGATGAACAGTGTGTTCATGGATTATCTTGACAAGTTCGTCGTGGTGTTCATCGATGATATTCTGGTTTTCTCCAAGAATGAGGAAGAGCATGAGGAACACTTGAGGTTAGTGATGCAGAGACTCCGAGAACATCAGTTGTATGCTAAGTTGAGTAAATGTGAATTCTGGCTGAAGGAGGTATCATTCTTGGGCCATGTGTTGTCAAATGGAGGTGTCGCAGTTGATCCGAAGAAGGTCAGGGATGTTCTCAACTGGATTCCACCGCAGAATGTCAGTGAGATCAGGAGTTTTCTTGGAATGGCAGGTTACTATCGGCGTTTTATTGAGGGATTCTCCAAGATTGCCAAGCCTTTGACATCATTGCTAGAAAAGAATGCCAAGTTTGTGTGGACACCGCAGTGTCAAGCTAGCTTTGAGGAGTTGAAGAAAAGGCTGACCACTGCACCAGTATTGGTACTGCCAGATGTTACTAAAAGTTTCTCAGTGTATTGCGATGCGTCTCGTCAAGGATTGGGATGTGTACTCATGCAGGAAGGTAGAGTTGTGGCATATGCGTCCAGACAGTTGAGGAGACATGAGCTGAATTATCCGACACATGATCTGGAATTGGCAGCCGTGGTACACGCATTGAAGATCTGGAGGCATTATTTGATTGGACACAAGTGCGACATCTATACCGACCACAAGAGCCTTAAGTATGTGTTCACGCAATCCGAGTTGAATATGAGGCAACGTCGTTGGCTTGAGAAGATCAATGACTTTGAACTAGAAATTCACTACCATCCAGGGAAGGCTAACTTGGTGGCCGATGCTTTGAGTAGAAAGAGTTTTGCGAATGTGCTACCGGGTCAGAATTTACCGGAAGAGCTTAGTAGGGAGTTTGAACGCTTAAACTTGGGTATGGTAGCTAACGTGGCTGAGCTAGAAGTGGAGTCAACTCTTGAACAAGAAATCCGAAAAGGTCAATTGGAGGATGAGGAAATCAAGGAGTTGGTTAAGAAGATCGGGACAGATAAAGCGCCAGGATTCCGATTGGATGATCAAGGAACAGTGTGGTATGGTAACAGAATAGTGGTGCCAGATCAGCAGCATATCAAGGATGTTATCTTACGGGAAGCGCACGAGTCAGCATATTCCATTCACCCGGGAAGTACCAAGATGTACTTGGACCTCAAGGAAAGATTTTGGTGGTATGGTTTGAAGCGCGATGTTGCAGCACATGTAGCTCTTTGTGACGTATGCCAGAGAGTTAAGGCCGAACATCAGAGACCGGCAGGTTTGCTTCAGCCTATGAAGATACCAGAGTGGAAATGGGAAGAAGTGGGTATGGATTTTATAACAGGATTGCCCCGCACGCAGAAAGGTTATGACTCTATATGGGTGATAGTGGACCGATTGACGAAGGTGGCTCACTTTATTCCGGTAAAGACTACATATTCCGGTGCCAAACTAGCAGAATTGTATATGGAGCGGATTGTATGTTTGCATGGGGTACCTAAGAAGATAGTATCAGACCGAGGAAGTCAGTTTACGTCGCACTTTTGGCGCAAGTTACATGAGTCCATGGATACTAAGCTTCACTTCAGTTCCGCTTACCATCCGCAGACAGACGGTCAGACCGAGAGGACGAATCAGATACTGGAGGACATGTTGCGAGCATGTGCATTGCAGTATGGAAGTAGCTGGGATAAGAGTTTGTGCTATGCAGAGTTCTCGTACAACAACAGCTACCAGCAGAGTCTCAGGATGTCACCATTTGAGGTGTTGTACGGAAGAAAGTGCAGGACACCGTTGTTTTGGAATCAGACCGGAGAAGGTAAGGTATTTGGACCTGAGGTCTTGAAGCAGGCAGAAGAACAAGTACATGTCATTAGGCAGAATTTGATAACAGCTCAGTCACGGCAGAAAAGTTATGCAGACGTGAGGCGACGAGACCTCAGCTTCGAGATTGGTGACTTTGTATACCTTAAGGTGTCACCAATGAGAGGTGTGAAGAGATTCAATGTTAAAGGCAAGCTAGCACCTCGCTACATTGGACCATTCAAGATATTAGAACGGAGAGGTGAAGTGGCTTATCAGTTAGAGTTACCAGAGAAATTGGCGGGAGTGCATGATGTGTTCCACGTGTCCCAGCTGAAAAGTGTTTACGGGTGCCAGAGGAACAGATTCCGTTAGAGGAATTGAATGTGCAGGAGGACCTTACTTATGAGGAATATCCGGTCAAGATCTTAGAGGAGTCTGAGAGAGTCACCAGGAACAAAGTGATACGTATGTGCAAGGTTCAGTGGAATCGTCATACAGAGGATGAGGCAACCTGGGAACAGGAGGATGAACTCAAGGCAGAATATCCACATCTCTTCCAATCCACGTCCGAATCTCGGGGACGAGATTCATCTTAAGGGGGGTAGGTTTGTAACACCCTAAAAATGCCTATTTAAAAAAAATAGTAATTAATGGGTTTTCCTTTTTGAGTGCTCATAAATAGTATAGGGAAATAAAATTTTTGAATAATTAAAAGCAAATATAGGAAATAGAAACATTATTGTTGCATTCATGCTGGTGCATTTATTTTTGATTGTTGAACTCAAATTTGAATTTGAATTCAAATGAGTGTTTGAATAAAAGAAAAACCTTTTCTTTTCTCTCTCTTTTTCTCTCTCTCTTTTCAGCCCAGCGGCCCAGCCTTCTTTCTCTTTCTTTTCCGCCGCGGCCCAACCCCTTTCTCCTTTTTCGCAGCCCACCAGCAGCAGCTCGGCCCACCGCCGCAGCAGCCCGCTCCGCGCCAGCCCGCGCCTCCGCTCGCTGCCACTGACATGCCGGGCCCACCCGTCAGCCTCTCTCTTCTCTCCGCAGCGCGCGGCTTCCTCTCTCTCTCCCAGTCACTGACATGCCGGGCCCGCCTGTAAGCCCCTTCTCCTACCTCGCGCCGCATCGAACCGGGACTCCTCCCCGCGCCGCCGCGAGTCCCCACCGCTCACGCCGCCTTCCCCGGCTTGGCGCGCATGCCAGGGAGTCTCCGCCTAGCCCCTATATTATTCGCGGCCCCTTCTCGCGGATCCCCCACGCCTCAAACCCTAGCGCCCGCCGAGCTTCAATCCACCGCCGCCAACCCCGACGCTCCGCCGCGCCTCTCCCAACAAGAGCTGTCCCCGGAGCTTCACGAGCCACGTAAGGAACATGCCGAGCTCTTTTACCCCCTCTCTCTCGCCTTCCCGTGTCCGCGCGAGCTCACCGGAGCCATCACCGCGCCGCCGTTCGTCGCGAGCCGTCTCCGCCGCGCGATGTTCGCCTCCGATCCCCAAAACCGAACCTCCAACTTCTCCTCTCTCTTTTGAGCCAATCACGGCGAGGTTTGGAGCCTTCTAGCCCCCAGCCGAGCCATCTCCGGCGAGAGCGCCGCCGCGCGCCGCCGCGAGCCGCCGTTTCCAAGTGAAGGCCGAAGAGACCGATCTAATCTGAAGC